>PVIC010005022.1:0-42674 GCA_004025085.1 Thryonomys swinderianus | reverse complement strand
AAAGTGTTGCCTTTTATCTTTCCTTTTCCCCTTTTAAAGAAAAATATCTCAATTTATAATCAGCAACAAAGTACTATGATAATATGAAAATACACAGTCAGATAATCCTTTGGTATAAAATTTCCTTTATTGTATGCACTGTAAGTACTTTTTATACAGTGTATATAAATGTAGTATTGATGTAACCATATGTACATATTCATACATATTTTAATATTGACCATATTTTAAATATCTGAGTTTTTCTCATTATAAATATGATGTAGTCTAGAAATGTCATGAAGCATTAGGAGAAAATTAAAAGAAAATATTCTACTTCAAAAGCTTAGTAAAAAACTCAAAAATTTCTCATGCTCTTCTAGTGTAATACAATTGGGCAATGAGAAATTATCTTAGTACTTAAAATTAGTAAAATTATCAATGTCAGGGATATAATTGGGACCACAATTAAACACTTACACCCTGAGGCATGTAAACTCTCTGGAGAGGAAAACTGCACAAATTTGGGGTGTGGAAACTTAACTTGGATATTTTTATCTAACGTTTTACTTTCTCTATCTTCTAAGTCTTCCATGGTGCCTCGTAGATTGATTGTTAATGTCACAAGAGGCAGAGCAGACAGAACCCCCTGAGTCTGGTTCTGGCTGTGCTACCTAGTACACTGGCGCTACTAACCCCGAAATTTCAAACAGCTGAACCTATTTTTCTAATTGTAAAATGCTACTTAAATCCAGCATTATTCATGGAAGAGAAAACGCAAGGTATGCCCAGTGATACTGCTCAGAAAGTTTAACCGCGTCACAGCTTAGTTGATAGTAACTCATTGCTTTCGTCATCGGTATTCTCATTAAACCTGCACTAAAATGAGTGCACAGGGAGATTCTGGGGGGGGAGGGGCGAAAAGACAAATCAGGAGTAAAGGGCGCAGCCTGGTCACCGATGCTGCAGAAGGGGTGCATTTACTGAGATTAAATTTGTGTCAACATTTTTTCATTCTCTATTTTAATTTACATCTTTGATCACAGGCTGTTCTTTTGTGTCATTTGGGGTCTTGTATTTTAGTCTCAAAGGATACTACCGTTAGGGAAATATAACTGTAGGTAAAACGATGCTACAGGTTGAAAAAGTGTTTGCTCTTCTGCAAACAAGAGGGTATGAAGGAAGGATTATAATTATCAGCTTTTATCACAGTGAAACACAAATGGTTCTGAATTGCCTCTGCCAAAAATAGTCTTTAAAAAGAAAGTCAGTTATCTCTCTGGCTGCACATCCCTTTACTACATCAACAAGCTATTTGGTTTTAAAAAATTAGAACTCATTTTAAAACAACACTATATTCCTCCAATTCTTAGATCGGAGACACCCAAGAAGAGCAATAGTGCACGGTGACTTCGTTAGTCACTCGGAGCCTCTAATAGGAACTTAAAGTCCTACAACCCCGGGTTTGTAATCCCCTTCTTCCCTCTCTGCTACCTTCACATCGGCTGAGAATCCTAAATTAAGATGAAACACTCTGATCTAAAGTGAGCACAGACGAATACAATGAAAATCTTACTGCCAGAATAGCACATCTTCGCTTTCAAAGTGTTAAATATATTTTTAAAGTAAAACATTCACTTTAAGAGGAACATAGATTTAGAGGAAATTCCAAAGCTTAGGACAATAAGTCAAAGGTCAAAAGACACAACACAAAGTGGATCTATGCAACTTTGCTTCTTATTGAAGTACTTATATAGAGATCACCTGATGTTGTTTTCTTAAAAATGAATTACATTCAGGCCGGAGATTTAGCTCAGTGGTTCCGGTGCTTGCCTTGCAAGGGCAAGGTCCCTGGTTTGATCCCGGTAACCACATACAACAATACCGGGCATGGTGACTCACAGCCACCAGCAATCAGTACGACACACCACACTGCTGGGCGTGGTGGCTCATGCCTATAATCCCAGAACTGGGGAGGCAGAGGCAGGATTACTGAGTTCCAGGTTTGCCTGGGCTACATAGTGAGTTCAGGGCCAGCCTAAACTACAAAGTGAGACCCTGTCTCAAAAACTAAAACTAAAATAAATAAATAAATTTCATTCAAGTACATTCTTTCAGATGCCTGTACTAACAGACTACTCAAAATTTTAACTGAAACTAGCTAAAATACATAATGAAATTTAATGTTAATGTTGTTTCTAGGCATGATTTCTTTTTTATCATTGAATTCCTGTGCAAATGTTACTTTCTAATTTATTTATTACATTTTCTTCTAACTATAATTTACATCTTTCTAATCCTATAATAATAATGATCCTTTTGCATAAACATAATGACATGCTACATGGAAAAAGAGAGGTGAGTTTGTCATTTACACACAAAATTTTGCTGTCTTTGCACCACTTTCTGGGCATAAACAAAATAAAATGAAGAGTACAAAAATACTGACAACTATATTAAAATAGTTCCCAATTTTAAAATATAGAGTTCTTTTCTCAAATAATCTTATCAACAAAATGACACATTTCAACTATCCTCTTTTGATATATGTTGAGGTTTTTTGTTTAAAACTTTAACATTTTAAAAACATAGAATAAATTCAAAATTTTAGAAAATCTTAGCCCCAAACAGTATATCATATATCGGTCTATTTAAGAGCATTGTTTAGTAGAGCACCGCACATACAAATCACAGACCTGATTGACAACAGCATATGTAAATCTGTGTGTGTGTGCGTGCGTGTATATACAGCTGTGTGTGTGTCTGTGTGTGTGTGTTGTGTATGTATAATCTGTCTTCTGAAATATCATGTAATTTTTTTCTTGCAGTTCTGTCAGTCAAACCCAAGGCCTTCAGCATTTTAGGTAACCACTCTACTATGAAACTGCTCTCTAAACCAACCTATTCTAATTATAATTGCCTTCATTTCAACTAAATAGCAGTGAGCCCATACTTGAGTAAGGGAATGCAGATGAATAGATAGAAGTCCATCATCTTTCCAGGGACTAAAGCATATCATTGACTCCATTGTGAACCCTCAAATACAAAACAACATATTCAGTGTATAGTGTTCTTTAAAGTTAATCCCTTAACTCTCTTCCAGTAGGTTACTAACCATTCAATCCCAATAATATTAATATGGGCATAGTGATTTGCACACCTAAAAATGCTGCAGGTTATTGACAGAGCTGTTGGAAACATCAAGGTATCTAAAATATGTTTTCTATCCAGGAGGAGCTAGTAATATGTAGGAAGTAAATGTAAACAGACACAACACAGACCATGTTTCAGTAGTGATGTGGGCAGTGTCATTGTGACTCCTAAGAAGAAAAGCTAACTTCTGAGCCTGAGCCTGAGCCTGAGCTTGCTCCTAGATCATCCCATACAGTGATCACCATGGGCTAGATCTCCCTCTGCTCACAGCTACTGCCCATGGATTCCCTGCTGAAAAATATTATCAGCTGTACCAAGTACTTGCCAAGGATCTCTAGAGTTCAAGATCATATGTGCTATCTGCATCCCAAACATGTATTTCCTGGAAAAACTGAAATTATAGAAGTTTTTTTAATATATGAAAATTTTATGTCACATTTTTTTCCTACTGAAAATGATATTTCCACTCTTCTTCTTCTTCTTCAGACTTCAATCCTAATATAATATATATTAAGGTTTTTAAATTAATAGCCTTATTATATTTCCAAATCAAAAATGTTTTAAGAAATTATAATTAATATCTTTTAAAGTCCTGAGGCTCTCATTTTGATAACTATATTGTACTCATAAGGGTTTGATAAATTTTCTCTAGGGATGATTGCCATGACTATTTAAATATAATTGTTCAAAATAACATAATCAACAGTTATCATATGTAAAGATATGTTTTCTTCTATAAATGTTTCTGAAACAGACAGATATATGGGCTAGTAATTTTTCCAAGTATTTTTTTCTTGTTCTCACATTTATGAATGAGTATTATTTATTGCCAAAATGGACAGAGTCAAGAATTAACACTAACCTCACTTTTCATAGAAGTAAATACTGAAAAGATGTTCACAAAAACAGGCAGCAGGAATACAAATTTTGTTAGAGTTAAGATCATACATTTCTTGAGCTCTGTCACACAACAAGGTTTTTTCTAGCAGGCTGGAAGGTGGATTCCTTAGCTGCAATTTAAAAAGAAGGAAAATTGTGATAGTTCCATTCAAGCACTTAGCTATGCATGATCTACAGTTATGATTTCAAGGCACAGATTTTCTTTATTTGGGCATTTGTAGGTGAACTGAACACACATGACAGAGTAGAACAATGAGATTATTATTTTAGGTCCTTGGTCTTCAGAAATCTGATTTTAGTTTGGAAGAAGAGATTTCTGAGGCGTGTACTAGATTTCCTGGGGAACAGGAAGGAAGCAGCAATCCGTCTTGGGTTTCCTCCTGACCTTTCACTGGGGTTCAGTGTGCACTCTGGTACTGACAACCTCCTCAAATCCAGCTCCTGACCATCTCAGTGTGTCTGTCTTTTTCCTACATTTTTGTGTCCCAAGAAAATATCTCCTAAGTCAGAGCTTATTTTTCCTGACTTATTTCAACCTAAGAGCTAGTCTAGGGATGGAGAAAACAATATACTGCTGGGTCAACTATTTATTCTAACTTAGAGTGACAAAGCAATTTAAGATAAAGATATTTTTGTTTGACTAGATCATTTTTTTATCTCCACTGCCTAAAATATTTTCTTGTAAAATTTCTATATGAATGACAAATGTTGTCATGACCTACTTGTACTAGTATTTTTCTTCTATGCCCTTGAATTTAAAAAGTGCATTCTCATCTTGAGAAATTCATTAATTTTGCACCTTTTAAATTTCTCATTACTTGCAGTAGTTTCTTTAAAAAACAAAACAAACAAGCAACCAAAAGAAAATCCTTCTGACTTTCTGTAAACTTTCAGACCATGAAAGAGTTCCAGTGGCTACATTAGACTTTTCAGCAACTGTGCAAATCAGTCAGAGCTGCTGGAAACCTTTACACAAAACTGAGTATGAAACTGCCTTAATGTAAAAAAGGAGATGAGTAAAAGATGGATTCTTTGGAAGATATTAGTGGAAGATAGCACCAAGGCAAAGCTTGAACAGCAGGACTGCCTTTTTCTGATCCAAGGTTTCATAGCTTATGTCTAGATGCCCCCAAAGCCTGACACGGTCATCGGTGGCACCTTTCAGAGGTGACTGGATCTGGAGTGTGTGATGCCGGGATTAAGGATGGGATGCTGGGATTGATTCTTGGTGTGGTGTTAAAATGAAAGCTGCCCCATCCTGAGTGTGAAGGCCGCCCTCCCTAAGGGAGTGTGGTCTGGAGAAAGTATAAGGGACAGCGGGAGGGCTGCCGCTGTGGCTCACTACTTGCTATGTCACTGCTGGCTGCCTTCTGCCACCCTGTTTTGTCATGGACTTTCCCTACCCTGTGACCTCCGCCTCGTCTGTACCATCCAACCATGGAGCCAGCCAACTATGAGCTGAAATCACAACAAACTGTGAGTGGAAGAACATCTCTCCTCCTTTAATTTTGGATATTGAGTATTTGGTCAGAGTAGTGTTTACCACTATGAATTATCAATGGAAAATGTCCCTGCTTATATTTCAGTAACCTTTTGTCACTTAAGATATTTGGCAACTGATATCTTCCTTCTAGATTTAGATCCAAATATAGTGGTGGCGCTTAACTGAGTGAGATTTGATATTTCCATTCTCCACTCTGTGGGGTACATCTGGCAAAGTCTGCAGACACTTTTGGTTTGTAGCCTTCAGTGATGCTATTGGTACCTACTAAATAGAGATCAAGGATGCTACTAAACATACTAAAATATACACGACAGTCCTCTTTATCATCTGAAGAAGGAATCACCTGCCTCAAAATGTCAAATGTGAAGAGTACCATAAAATATTTAACCTTTGATTTTATATTTTCCTTTAATGTTTTTAAATTAATTGATTTTATTGGTATATTTTATAAACACGTCATGACCACAGTCGACATTGATAATTCATACCATTTTATGACACAACTTAATTTTCATTTTTCCCACTCCCCTGCCCACCCTACAACCCTTCCAAACCATATATATAAGCTTTATTTCCAATATTATCATCATATTTTCCCCACATTACTATTACCCCCTTTTACCCTTTCAATATTTTCTATTTCACAATATCTGTCATACACCATGGAACTCATTTATTTTTTTCAGGTTCTCATACTAGAGAAAAGATATGGTATTTTCACATTTGTGATCCATTTATTTCATTTATGAGTGTGTCCTCAAAGTATGTCTATTTGAATATAAATGAATCAAACTTACTCTGTATTATAGAGTAATACTCTATTTTATATATATATATATATATTTTTTTTAAACTACATCCTTTTTATCCAGTCTCCATTGATGGGCATATGGGTTGTTTCCAAGATTTAGCTATCACAAACTGAGTTGCTATAAACATTGGTGCACATATGTCTCTATGATATGAATCTCTAATCTCTTAATTCTTTTGTGTATATATCTAGCAGGAGAATAGTACAGTCCAATGGAATCTCTAATCCTAGTTTTTTGAGGAGTCTCTGCACTAATTTTCATAATGGTTGCATAAATCTGCATTCCCACCAACAGTGGAGAAGGGTTCCTTTCTACCCACAGCCTCCCCAGCATTTGTTGTTGGTTAATTTTAATATAGTAGCCATTCTTTGTACAGTAAGACAGAATTTCAATGTTGTTTTCATCTGCATCTCTAAAATGACCAGTGATGTTGAGCATTTCTTCATATGCTTCTTAGCTAGTTTTACTTCTTCCTCTGAAAAGGAAGAAGTATGTTCATTTCAGATGCTCATTTTTGAATTGGGTGTTTAAATGGGGGGGGGCTAATTTGATACTTTCAGGACTGGTTCTAATATCCTGACACAGTTTAACCCATGAGAGCTCAGTGATGTATGTTCTAGGTTCAGAATTTAAAATTCAGAGTGAGATGATATTTAAGGTTGCCCTATTCAGGACAAGTATTCATCTGGAAGTCTTGGAGGTTAAGCATAGGAATCTATGCTGAATTATATTTCTTCTTTCTCAGTATATGAATCTCTTGTAAAACGTACAAATCTTGTTCATGACAAGAGTATGACACCATGTCATCTTGTCGGGCCGGTTACCATGCCATCTCCATTGTCCGATGACCTCAGGAGGGTGAGCAGAACAGAGTCACAACTCCCAGACTCCATGTTGCTCGAGAAGCTTCCCTTTTTTATTATGGACATTACAGGCATTTATATAGGATGGCTTGGGATGCAAATGGATGACAGGGCAGGAGCAATGCTCCTGACAAGGTGTGATCGGGCGCAAGGGCAGAAATAGCATTTAGCAATGTATAATTGGTCTGCATCATCTGTGTCACCTGTATCACCTGCATCCCCCACATCACCTGCATCATCTGTGTCACCTGTGTCGCTGTGGCTTCTAAAAGGGTCACTGCATCTATTCATTTGCCATGGGGGGGAGAGAGAGAGCAAGAGAGAGAGATTGAGAGAGAAGAGAAGAGAAGAGAAGAGAAGAGAAGAGAAGAGAAGAGAAGAGAAGAGAAGAGAAGAGAAGAGAAGAGAAGAGAAGAGAAGAGAAGAGAAGAGAAGAGAAGAGAAGAGAAGAGAAGAGAAGAGAAGAGAAGAAGTGGAAGCACCTGAAAAAAGTTTTGGCCAGAACACCATAGCTATTTTCTTCAAAACACATTCTTGTTTGTGAGATCAAAAGCACATTCTTAATTATGAGATCCATACATTTTGAGATGACAGGTATGTTTTGTTTTTACATTAATATTTTCATTGCATTGATTCTCCTTGAAACAAGGATACTTAATTTTTCAATCACTCCAACCATAGATCTGAGACACACACTAAATATCTTCTCTATTCATACTACACTTGTCCTTAGGACTAATCACCAAAGCCTGATAGATCTGCATCATAAATATAATTTACACTGATGGCATCCTTTATTATCATGACTATTGCTCTAATTCATGTCCTATTACCTACCAGCACTGCAAAGAATCTCTTCTTTCATTATTGAGTTCATAAAATTTGTTTCAGATTACTGAATATGAAAAAAAAATCAAAACAGACATGTTACCTTCAAGGAATCTTCATTGTAACAAATGGAAAAATAAGTATTACTTTGCAATTATAAATTTTCACATAATTATAACAAAACATATGCAATATAATTGGTGAAATGAAGAAGTAAAATAAAAATGCTGAAATCAGACAGTGGTACCTGAATGAGGAGTGAGGGCTTAAATCATATTTATGGAACCAGTATGTAAAGTAAGGAATGTGGTACTGTGAATTCCATTACTCTTTCTTCCCTAAACTCACTTTTTTTTTTTTTTGCATTTTTTCCATATTACTTTGAAGTTGGCACCATGGGAAAAAAAGTAGGGTATATTTTTTCTTCTTTCTCTGAATATCTACATATTATTTTGTTTGGACAGATATGAGTTAGAAGTGATAGGAGTCCAGGTTTGTGATGGAGACTTAGAGAATCTTGGATGTTTCCGTATTCCCCCTGGCACCTCTGTCATCACTGTGGAAAGATCAGACTCAGGATGGTGGCGCCCAGGAGAGAGTGAGAGTCACGCAGACCAGGAGTCGGCCTTCGTCAGCCCTCCTCCAACTCAGCCCCCGATGTACAGAGAGTGCTGCTCCACTCTCTGGCTGTCTGATGAGGGTGATGGGCTATTGTTTCAGGCATGGGTTACGTAGTGCAGGGTAGAATGGCATTGAAAAAATAAATTATTCAGCATGACTGGAGTCTGAAGTTGGGGATTGGCCAGGATTCTATAGGATAGATTATGCAGGACACAGAAAGTCACATAAGATTTAAGAATTCTTTCTAATGGACACAAGCACATAAATGAAGAGTGTTATGAAGAGTTGTTCATTTCAGAAAAGTCATGCCTATTGTGGAACAGACAACAGACTGGAGAAAGCAATTGGAATATAGGATGACTGGTTAGGGTCTAGGATTTATAACAGTGAAAAAAATGCTTAGAAGGGAAATAAAAGTGAGTATGGAGGTGGGTAAGACATCTAAAGGATGCCCCGGAATATAGAGCTCTGTTTGCTCTGCCGTGAGCTGGCTGCTCCAGGCATGATGTGACTGTGGTCCAGGGAACCCCGTGCACAAGAGCTCACCTTGCAAAAGCTACTGCAGGCTCCAAGAAGCATAAGGCGATGCCTCCGCAGGTCTACCACACCTCCCACAGCTGTTTAAGGGTCCATGTTCTTCTACTAAACTTATAGTTACAAATACCTTTTTCCCCCTAATAGTACCTCAAGCTTTAACAACTTTTTCCATTACATTTTACTATTTCCTTGAGGTCTGTCTTTTAATTGAGCAGTGACTTTTTTTTTTTTTTTTTTTGAGACAGGGTCTCGCTTTGTAGTTCAGGCTGGCCCTGAGCTCACTATGTAGCCCAGCCAAGCCTCGAACTCAGCAATCCTTCTATCTCTGCCTCCCGAGGGCTGGGATTACAGGAGTGAGCCACCACTCCCAACACTGTGGTATGTGGTATTGATGGCTGGTGGGCGTGAGTCTCCACGCCCAGCTTTGTATGTGGTTACCTGGGATTGAACACAGGACCGTGCACTTGCGAGGCGGGTGCTGGAACCACTGAGCTAACACTCCGGCCCGAGCAGTGACATTTTATCTCTTCATTTTGTTTTGTCAGCACCCAGCGGAAAATATATTTCCTAATTAAATGTATTCATAACTGAATAAGAAGGACATTTGGAATAGGCTGAAAATGATGACCAAATCATAAGTCACAGCAAGAACCAAATAGCTTTTGCACTAATTAAAAATTGCGGGCACTACTCTAATGACATTTGTGCTTTTTAAACATATAAAGGGACAGTAAAACTTTTACAACTTCTTTAAGCAAAAGTCTCTCTGAATATATTTGGGATAATACATAAAATTCACTTTTTGATTTTCAGAAGACATTTAATTGTAGAGTTTAAGCATGTGAATGATTTTCAGTAACATTTTTGAAAAAAAGCTTGATTTATAAATTTTATATGTCAGTGGGGAAATGAAGATTACATTTTCAAATAAGATTTATATAAAATATAAAACCATATTATGTTTGTATCAAAAATGTTATATATTCATCTGTCCTTATTGTGGGTATTTATTATAAATGGGCAATATTCCAAATCTTTCCTACAAATGAAATGATAATGTAGAGATTTTGTTTTTTGAGACAGGGTCTCACTTTGTAGTTCAGGCTGGCCCTGAGCTCACTGTGTAGCCCAGGCAAGCCTTGAACTCAGTAATCCTCCTGCCTCTGCCTCCCAAGTCCTGGGATTACAGACTGAGCCATCATGCCTGGCATTGATAATGCATAGATGTTTGTGGGAAGTAAAATCACACATTATTTGGGGCATAATAGTTCTAAAAGACATTCTTACCTTAATTATCTACTTGTGTCAGCAAAAAGATTGCTTTGTAGTCTCATGCCTTCAGTCCTCTGGTGGATTCCAAGTGAACCCTAAAGAAATGTTCTCAAAGGAAATGCAAAGATCAATGAAAACAGGATAAAAATCATGAGAAAAATCAATTAAATACAATCAAAACCATGATACGGTTATGTAATTAGAAGGGGAACTAGTCTGAAGACTGTAAAAACCAATGCATCAGACTTCTATGTCACTGTTCATTCTTCAAATTTAAGCTTCCAAATGATATTTTATGTGACCCCAGCAGATGTTCATACAGAGCATCTGAGGGTGACCTAGAAAGAGAATCTTGACTTACCTTCTTTTCCACCTTAGATGAGTATATAAAGTTGTGCAGCGCGTTTGTGGTAGGTAGTGAAAAATTTAACCTCTAATCATTACATTTGATTTTACTGTCTCTTAGTTAATCACATCCATTGTAATTGTAACTACTGTAATGTTTCTGTCATCTACCCCTTCAGAGTTGAAAAGGAAAAAAAGCATGAAATAGTTTCTTTTGCATGAGCCATCTTCTTATTTGTAAATTCAGCAAATATTTGGTGGCTCTACAATGTGTTAAAAATCTTTGTTTCCAGGATGATCCTATAAATCAGTAAAATGACTTCTGTTAGAGATTTATTGATATCATAAAATACAAAAGCTCTTAAAACTGCTTATTTCATAGTTTATCAACTGCTTGCCTAAAACATTTATTTCTCTTATTACTCAAAGCTTCTCCATCCTGTGTTGCCAAGGTCAAATGATGTTTAACATAACTTGACAAAGACATTCAAAATTTGGATCAAACTTTGGTATTGTGTCTAATTTAGGCCACATTATGAGTTTGTGGACATGTGTGACACCAAAGCTCTATGTAAATGATAAGTTCCTTTTCAGCTTTAAAGTACTGTAGCACATGCTTTCAGTAATTTTCCTTTTTTAAATTTCCTGCAGCATTTAATGCTGCCATAAAACATGATGCTTATAAATTGTGCTCATAGCACAGTGTGGCATTCTCTTTGTTTCATGTCTGTAAGCATGGCTTATTTTCTAAAGCAAAGTGAAGGTTTTTCAAGGAAAGTCTTGTACTTAATCTCCATCTGCCTCTTTCTCATTTATTGGCTTATATGTTAAGAATATACTTGATATTTGTGGATTTGACAATGTTCACAAAATGAAGCTTGGGAAACACCTAGATGATTGTTATAGTACTGTGTCAAGAACTACATTGATTTATGAAGGAGCTAATATTTGAGAAGTGTATAGAATTGTTCAAACATTCCACTGCTTTCTTTAAGTAAACACACATGACCAGAGGGCCTCAGAAATTTGTCTATCATACTTTTCTGCACGTTGATGCATCTGCTTCAGAGTCTATTTCAGTAGTGTGCTGAGAGCAACTCTAAGAGGTTTGAGTCAAGTGAAGAGGAAATTTATCGATTAGGACACACCAGAAACCCGCGTTATTATTCCATGAAAATTCACAGATTTCACAAGACAGAGGGCTTGTTTGGGCCTTAGTCTATTGGAAGGGACTTACTTCTAACAGGGAAAGGAAGAGAGGACCACGGGATAGAGCTTCCGCTGTATCTGCGTGCTGTCCTGAACATGTGTCCCATGTCCTGTCAGGGGAGATGTGAACAGTGCATCCAGGAGGGCTGGATATCTGTGGCCATAGCCCAGAATACTGCTTTTTGGCCTAGGACGCCTGCTGTACTCCAGGAGCAGCACTCCGAGCTTTTGGCCTTAGTGAACTGTTGAGCTTATGTTCATCCCATTAAACAAACTAAACCCATCAGGAGGGGATGCCATGGCAGTCACAGATGATAAAATAATAGTTGTGACATCCTCGGGCTCTTGGGGCTTCTCTATTCTTCCATGCTCTGTCTTTTTAGCAACAATCTTCATTCCTATCTGCCACAAGGAAAGGAATAAAGGAGGTTTGCCCTTCCGATGATGGACCGCCAAACCCTCCAGGAGAAAAAGAAAGAAAGAAAAATACCAGGTGGGAAAGCGGTGGTTTGATGGGACCTGAGTCATTTTCCATCTCTTCTTTCCCCACCGGTGAATCTGGAGAAGCTCTTGATCTAAGCTGTTTTCTGTCCTGACCTTGCACAAAGCTCTGGAAATGACCTTTAAAGAGCCACGTGGATGGTGCTCTGGGGCGATGGTCTTATTTCACCCTCCTGAGAACCTTGTGAAGAGAATAGAGTGGGAGCTCCCGAGTGGCACTGAGTGAAGAGGTTGGGTACAGGAGTGACCACACTGATGGAGATGGGATCCGAATCTGCAGCAGAGAAGTAAATTTCTTTAAGTAACTATGTAAATCCAGAAGCCAAATCACAGCAGCACAGTCTCTTTTCTCATTTGTTTTCATGTTGTCATTGTTTAAAATATTCTTTTCATTGTTGTTTTTAACACTTCTCATTATGCTGGGGTCGTTTAAAAACAACACAATAATTAATTAGGAACTATACCCTCTATATAAAGTAGACTGAATATAACCTTAAACTCTCCATGACATGAATAAAATGAACACATATAGTGCTTGAATATGAACGATGATTTGATACCTTGATGAAGGACACACACGAATTTCATCATCACAACCATTTACAAACATGCTAAAATGTAAAGGAAAACTATGTTTTGATGTTGGAGTCATTTTCCATTTTGAATACATTTTGAGAAGTTTTCAGGAGCATTTTCCTAGACCATACAAGAGAACAAGGGATGGCCAGCCCTTCTACACCCCTGACATGGCCTGCTCAGAGCACCAGAGATTTTTTAAAACATTATGAAATCTATGAAGTGGAGCCAGTGTAATGGTGAAGAATTTTTGTGCACGATTCCCTCAAATCTGTGAAGCTTTCCTAATGTCCACTTGAACCGTGATCTGCACACTGATTAGCTTTGCCTTTTTCTTCTAGTGCAAGCCTGAAGGTGGGTACCAATCCATTCCAGTTAGTGTCTAATGATAAATTTAAGGCAGAATCCTAGCTAACAGCTTCCATCTGTGGTTATGCATAAAATATCTGTTTCTGGCAAGTGACACTATATGCAAATTTACATTCTGAGTGCTGTAGGAGTTATATGATATATTCATATATGCCTAAATTAGAGATCCCCCCACTTGTTCACTACCTCCCGTTTCTGTAATGCCTAGGGACCTTATGGATATAGTTTTAAACGTAGCACTTTTATTTATTTTTATTAGTATGCTTATTTTGGCTCTCACATAAGAAATTTTATAAAATACTTTAGTAAGTGAACATTAATTTTAAAATTGGCATCGCTTGTCATATCATTGTAACTCTCTCAGAGTCAGTGCCCACATGTGATCATCACACTATTCCTTTAGGATTTAATATTTAGCATATACTTGTTGCCTTAAGGACACTTCTGTATCTGCTGCCAGCAAAACCATCCACCCATATGATTCACTGTATCCATACTTAACAATGGACATAAGTAATATATTCCATTTGGAGCTATGAATATTTTTAATTCTTGTTATTTCAGATAAAACACTATGTATTGTCTTCTCTATTCTCTCTCTTTCTTCGTGTCTGTCTCTCTGTCTCTATCTCTACACTTGATCTTAGCCAAAAGGCCAAGAAGCGATTCTCTGTCTCTGTCTCTATCTCTGTCTCTCTCATCTTTCTCTCAGAAGTTTTTAGCTGGCACTCAATTGTTTAAGTTTTGGTAACAATCTGCTAGACCTAGGTATCTTCCCAGTGTCTCGTGCTCATAGGTAGGGCTTTTGGCAGGTGACAGGTTCATAGGTGTGTGGTACTATGCCATTGGTGTGTGACACTAACCATCCAGCTGTCCACCGATAGGTTCATAGTTGAGTGTGACTTGGAGAGGTGAAGCCTGCTAGGAAAAGGTAGGTCTTTGGGGGTGTGGCTGGGAGTTCTAGTCTTCTTCCCCACTATGCCATGAGTGCTTTCTCTGCTAGTTCGCTACTCTGCCTGGAAACCAGCTCACTATGAACTGAATCCTCTACAGTGTCATCCATAATGAGCCTGTTCTTCTTTAACTTGTGAATATCAGGTGTTTTGTCCCAACAATGAGAAAGTAATGAAGACAATACCCACTTCAAGACAGCATCATCCTTAGAGAGCTTTGTACTTGAGAATCAGCTAGAAGATTAATGACTAATTTGACATTAAATAGCTAAAATTTGATGGAACACAAGGATTCAACAAGAGGATTAACAAGAGGAAAAAATATTCCCTCAAAACATTAAAAATGCAAAAGTGAATCGTGAGCATACGACCGTGGTTACTGATAGCAGGTGTTGGGCACTCATTTATCTACATGACTGTTAACCGCTAGTAAGGGTGCTTTCTCGTTCACACAGAAACAAGATGAACTCCAAACATTAAAGGAAAGAAAGGTGAGCAAAGTGTTGTCTCTTCTTTAGCCATATAAGGACCATTATGTAATTTCCACAGCTCTTAGTTTTCATTAAATCAAGTGGGATGTAAGAAGATAAGTTTCCATTATCTTGGGATGAAATCATACAAGGTTGTTTCCTAATCATTTTGTGGGAAACCATAGGTGTTCTTCAAATGTCATTAACTCCTGAATTGTACACTTTAACTTGTAAACTACTCAGGCTAATTCTCATCTCGCTTGAAGGCTTCAATTACCAAATGTCAGTTCAAGTGAGAAAAGTAATTTCAAAGGTGTATTTGGATAGATCTTGTACTGTGTCTGTCTTGACCTGCAGTTTCTTCCTTTTAGACATTCGCAGAGTTTCGCTGGGCTCTCTGGGTCTCTGAGGAATGAGAATATGGCAATTTCATCACCAGTAAACTTTGAGGAGTAGAGAATGTGAATTTTGAAAAGCTGAGATGTTTATTTTTGGAATAAGGCACCTAGAGATAAATCACACTTAAACTTACTAGAAGATGTATTAGTTTATGAGTCCATTGAGAGGAACAATTTTCACTCTCAGATGTGTGTCTGAGAGTAGCAATTAGTTAAAATGGGAAAGGAGATTCTGTCTCCGACTGACTGAAAAGAGATGAACGGAGAATTTATTCAGCATTCAAAATAAAGGAGCTAAACAGCTATGATATAGAAGATTCTTAAATGTAAATTGCTAATAAGAAAAGGCCATATAAGATTCCCAGTCATATGAAATGCCAGATAAGACAAAATGGCAGAGACAGAATAAAGATCTGTAGATTTTAGAATTTAGGAGAAGACAGGTGATTAGGTGTAGAATAAAGGATTTTTAAGGTAATGAATTTATTTTGTTAAAAAGTAATGTAAGGTATTTTATATATTAATTATACATTTGTCAAGCCCACAGAATGTGCAACACAATGTGAGTGTAAACATTAACGATTAACATAAACTATGGGCTTTGATAATAATGTTTCCATCTAGGTCCTGAAACTAATAAATGTCCTACTGTGTTGTTACGTGATGTTGTAAGGGAGGCTGTGCATTTGGCGGGGGGTGGGCAAAGACAATCTTTGTATCTTCTCTTTGGTAGTGCTGCAAACCTAATACTTCTCTAAAGAATAAAGTTTACTTAAATGAAAATAGGAAGACTTCAGTAGTAGTAATGCAACAGAAATGAAACTAAAGGCACTGAAAAAGTAGGGATATGGGTAAAAATGAGAATTAACTTCTGTTATGTACTGGTACAAATTCCCCAATATTGAGTGTGATTGTGAACTGTATATAAAATGTACCAATAAAAAAATGGAGAAGAAAAGAAAAAAAAAGTCTTCAAAAACTAGGTGAATACTTTCTGACCTTCCAAAGGTAGAAAGTAGCCAGTCATCCCACGTGTTATTAACGAGCATGAATCCATGCTCACGTGACACACAGTCACCAGTGCTTTCATTCCCAGCTCCCCTACCGCGGCCAGCTTTGGCATCTGTTTACACTGAGGCACCATCTACCTATAGACTGGCCAGAAACGCAGCAGTTGCTCGTAACAGTGTTCTTCCTCTGCAGCTTGCCTGCCTCCCCCTCCCCCCTTAGATGGCGCTCATCTAAACCACCTCCATCCACTCCGTTTTCCACTTCAGCTAGTATATCTGGGTCACTGGTGGCTCACTCCTGAGGCTTAACTAAGGTATTTCTTCTGTTAGTTATTTGCTCCCAATTTTACATTTCCTCATGAGTTATAGTTACTACTATTAATAAATATAGTTTTAAGAGGTGTGCAATATTACCTAATTGTATTCAAAGTGAATCTATCACTTATTATTAAAAAAAAGATTAAATGCAGGAAGATGTTAGCGTGGCTGTTTCAAGGGATATTTATGTCCCTTTTATTGCTGGTGAGCCTCAAAATTAAAGTCAATAAAAACTTCAATTAATTTCAGTATTAAATATTAAATATTTAACATTTAAATGTGAAAAGTCGTGGTCCAAATTAAAAAGGCAGGTGTTTACATCTCATAAAAAAAGAAAAATGAGTACAATTAAATTCAACAGTTATGACTTGAGTCATAATACCACTTTGATGAATGTGGGGACAACCAAGAAACTGTACGGCTGAGTCTAAGTTAATAGATTTGATCCTGTTGTCTATCAGGAGCGAGCAAATGAGCACATGGATAGCGGTGGTTGGGGCCATGTTTCTGGCTGGTAGAGCAGGGATTCTGCTGTAAGGGAAGGAACCTAGAGTGGCCCATGTGATCATGAGGCTGGAGCTTGAGGCATGAGCAAGAATATATTTAGTTTACCATAGTTACAGATGTGTCTATGTGCAGAAGTTACTATGAATGCATCTATCTGCCTGGTCTATCTGAGAGTATCTAATTGAAATAATACCCCAGAAGCGACGGAAATATCTAGAACACAGATCTTGGTGTCAGTGAACAGAGTCATAGCTTCTGAAAGAAATGGCTCATTGTAGAACCAGGGCCAAGAGGTGAGCCCAGAGCATTTTGAAACATCAGGAAGGAGAAACTGGGTTCGTAATTATTTAAAAAAGCACCACATGACAACGGGGCCATAGGAGACAACTGACAGAGGCCTCAGTGATCAAAGCTGGAATCATTTGAGCAGCAGAATTAATACATACTAATAAATTATAAAATACAAACAGTATGCATGAGTCCTTATTAATATAAATAAATTATTAAGTAATGCTAGAAGTTGTAAATAAGAGACAGATCTAAGCATATATATTGCAAATATAATTTGTAACTTATGTGCACATTCTGCCATACAGGAAATTGAATATAACTCCACCTTCCTTAAATGTGAATGAGCAGTGATTTCAAGAGTACACTGTAGTGATTGGAGATTTAGCTCAGTGGTTCCAGCTCCCTGCCTGGTAAATGAAAATTCCAGGTTTAATTCCCGACAGTGGAAAAGAGAAAAAAACAAGCAGTTTACAGTAACAAAACCCATCAAACACTACCTCAGCCAGATAATCAAGGCAGCATTCTGCTGACACAATACAGACTTGATACAGGACGGAAAGGGAAATTTCGATCTCCTATCTTTCTTTCCAAAACTAGTAACCTCAGAGGACCTGCAGGGATATCTGTTCTCAGACTGATGCCACTGGAGGTAAAATACACAATTCTTAACTAGTGTGCCTCAAAATTGTCAGGTCACTGGAAATTAAAGAAAATGTGAGAAATATTAACAGCCAAGAATAAAGGAGATATGACATCAAATCTTATGTGGGTTTTTGGAACATATGAGAACAACTAAACCAAGTTGAATAAAACATGGACTTTATTTAATAATAATGTATCTTCATTATGTGTAACAAATAAACCATACTAATATGTCATAATTATGCAAAAATACAGGAGAGAAATATGAAGTATGAGAATTTTTTTACTGTCCATATTTTGGTAAAACTATAACTGTTTAAAACTTGAGTGCTCTTAAAAGGAAAATAAAATTTCATTTGGAGGCCATCTCTAAGGATTATAACAAGTCTTCATGGATTCCAGAAGATTTTAGTACTTCTGGTATAGAACAATACATAGTTAGAATAATACTCCCCTAAAGTGTGAAATTATTCAGGGTGATAACTATTCCTTGTTTTTTCATGTAACTCAAATCAACAAGTGTAAATATATTGTAGGGAACAAGTAAATAAAATGCTTGCTGCAATACATTTATGTTCTAATTCCTCAATATGGATGTAATTAGTGTGTTTTGCAATTATATTCATAGGTATGTTACATTTTAATTGTTTTCTATGAATGCTTATTGAATTATTGATGATTATATAATCTGTTAGATATTATATATAATAAACTTGTATGTAGATTATTTAATTGAAGTAGATCTAAATATAAAATGGCTATTTAAAGAAGTTTGTAGAATATTTCATTTCTTCGAAGGGCTCATGTGGATAATCTCCCATAATCTCTCTCAAAATGGTCATTGAGATCTCTGAAAATATTTTTTCCAGATAAATAATTTGCAAATCCCAAAGATTAGGATTAGGGTTTGACATGAAGTGTCATCATTATCATTCTACTACTACCGTCTCTATATAATCTATAATTTACAGTCTCTGATGGATCTAGAATTCCCTCCAGACTTTTACATATCATATCTCTCAACTTCAAATGCAATTTCTTGCCTGAGTACACTAAAATCATTATGGTTTACTCTTTCCTCCTCTATGTTCTGTGTTGTTTTCTGTGTATCCTCCATTTCTACAGGTCACAGCTTCCATACTCTAAACATAACAAAGGTGAAACCAAAGTCACCAGTCAACCTTCAAATTTGCCCTTCAATGTAATTTAAAGTTGTTCTTAGTTGGGTAATAATCATTATCCACTATAGTACAGAATGTCACTATATCTGGAAAACTTTAAAAGGTTTATGTTAAGTAAGTCATTTTCATAGATTCTATAATTTTCAATCTGTATGATCTTCAGTTTATTAGCTTTAAATGTCACTTACTTAATGGTGGTCACAAAAGTACACCTTTATCCTTTTTTGTCTTCCTTAAATTCCAAAGTAGCATATCAAACTGTGTAAGCTCTACCTCCATTTTCTTATTATACAGAGACTCCTCATTTAATGATTCAGTTCTGTCTCTGCATATTGTTAAATGAATTGGTCACTAAATTAGTAATTGCATACAGTACATACATTGTAATATTCAAAGCAAGGAAATGATCAAAGGGCATTCTAACTTCATGACTTTGCATTTATTTGCATAAATCTTATATGTAGTACTATAAGATAAAACAGAACATAAAACCATAGCATTAAATTTTACAATACATCAGCAAAAATTCCACTACTGTATGAAGGTATAATGTACAAAAAAAGACATCATGGCTCTATCAACAAGATGTTCCAACCTGTGCCAAAACAGTGAACTATAAGTTCAAATGACAAGAGGTTAGTCTGAGCAGAAGTTAAATGGGTAGGTGTGTGAATGAGGAATATCTTTGTTAGACTTCATATTATTAAAATAGTTGAAAGAAATTATCTTTTTATTAAGAACACAGGCCCTCAAATAATGTTTCAGATAAGTCCCAATAGCCACCAATGGATCCTTACATCACCTTGTTTCAAGCAATATTGATCCTTAATGTGTCAGAAAATGCAGGGTTGAAAATTATTCAGAAAAACTGAATATCTTTATATAATATGATATATCATATATAGCAATGATATTGAAAGTGCTCATTAATAATCACAATTGCAGAACAGATGCAATGCAGATATGATCTTTAGAAAATCGATAAAGGATCTATTCCTGTATTTCCTCACATGTTCTTTCCTGGTCATGAAGGTGTCAAGGTTACATCGTTCCCACGGTTGATAGTGCTGGAAGCTGGGTTTTGAAGGAGCCACTTGGGTTCATTCATGAGTTTCTGCAGCTCATTGCACGGGATCAGTAGCCCTAAAATACTACTAAGAAAATACCACAGAACCACGAACCTGCTTGACTCTGCAAAATCACTGGAAATGTCCACTGTCCTTGAGAGTGAACCTGGCGTTAGAGGAGTCACTACTTTGTCGGTTCTGCAGTACATACCTAGGAGGACAGAAAGGCCTATAAAGTACACAGTAAAGGAGCTGACTAGATCGGGGTGTAAGCTGAAAATTAAACACATAAAATGATCACAGAGCCAACCTTAACAGTGATAATTAATTTTTTCAATTGTTTTCTGGGGTTTGGAAGTGTACATATGACCTTGAGAAAAATATGTGAATACAGATTATATGAATCATTTCTGCACATCAAGAAATTTCAAAGGAAGCATCCTTTATAAAGAGGTTGTGTGTGATAATTTATTTAACACCAAGTGAACCAGTTTTATTATCACCCAAAGAACTACTAGAAGCAAAGAGTCTGTAGAAGTGAGCCCAACAGAGAGAGAGTACCAATACATTCTTTTAGCCCTTTGCACAACTGGTCTGTCTGGATCATATGTGAACAGCAGGTCTCAATAGACCAAGCTCCAAGTCACTCTTCTGCAGCACCAAAGAAACACTGAATATTTTGGATAGTGAAGCAACAAAAGCAAACTTACTTTTTTGCTTCGATATCCAAAAAACACAGTGGCTTATTTTTCCCCAGTATCAGACATCATAGAAATAATGCATAGTCTGAACACATTTGTCCTTTCATTAATATGATATTTACTTGCACCAAATGCTTAATGAATGTGCCTGAGTACAATAGGCTCCAGGTACCCCTCATATCATATCCGAGTTTCATTGCTACAACTAAATCAACAAATGACTTGGCTGATAAATGAGGGATCTTATATGCAGGGGTATTTCAGTTTAAGAATGCTTTTGGGGGGAGGAACAATTTGGTTCACAAACAGAAGCATTGGGAAAACTTCATTTTTGTCTGCAAATTCTGCATCAGATGATGAACATGAGTGTGTCCATCTTCACATATGAACAGACACATAGCCCTTGTCTGCAAGACTAGTGGGTCAAATTAAGTTCATGAATCAAGGCACCATGGTACATTCCGATATTCAGAACAGAGAAATGGCTGAAGGAAACTTCAAATTGATTACTGAAGAAAGCAGCCATCTAGGCTGGCCAGATATTACTCTGACCCTCCTACCCTCCACCCCAGCTTTGTTTCCGAAATGGCTAAGATTGTAAAAACATGGGCTAGTAAGGAAAGCTGCACCTCATAATGCCCATCATTATTCAGCCCTGCTATTGATAGCAACCCCTATTCCCTGAGCTTTTCCCAGCCTTGTCTTTGGGCGGCCACTACCCCAAGTACTTTCTCAAGCTGTGTCCTTGGCACATAGTTGCAACTATATCTCATTGAACTCTCTCTCCCTGACGGCTCTATGAAGGACCTCATAACCTATGCAAGAAGAAAGAGTCTGGGTTAAGTACCAGGGTGATCTTTCTCGGTTTATTCTGAAATAAGCCTGTCCTGTTTAGGAAATACCTTTGTTTTTCCCTCCTTTTTCCTAACAATGACCTTGGGTTTTTTTTGTTTGTTTGTTTGTTTGTAGTTTAGGCTGAACTTGAGCTCAGGCAAACCTCAAACTCAGCAATCCTCCTGCCTCTGCCTCCCGAGTGCTGGGATTACAACTGTGAGCCACCATGTCCAGCACTGTGCTATGTGGTACTGATTGCTGGTGGACATGAGTCACTACACCCAGCATTATTGTTTGTGGTTACTGGGGATTGAACTCAGGACTTTGCGTTTGTGAGGCAGGTGCTGGAACGACTGAGCTAAATCTTCGGCCCGACCTTGCTTTTATTTACATAGTTCTACCTGCAGTACTGTAATGAATATTGGAACATAAAACTATAATACAGTGCAATCAGCAAAATATTACAGTACCATATAAACAAACTGTACTGTACAAAAAAGGACATTGAAGGCCTATTAATAAGATGAACAGACATGTCCAAAAAAAGGCAGTCCTAGGTTCTAACGGTGTGTTGTGAATTCAACAGCGTTCCTCGGTTGTAAGTGCTGAGCAGTCACTAAACACGTAGGTCAGTAAATAAAGGAATAGCTGTACTCCAAAGTGGGCATATAAAAGAATACAAACAGAAGCAAGAGCTTGCTATGGCTTATTTCTTGATGCTCTCCCAAACCTCCTGGGTACAGAGAGGGGAGATTTGGGAGGTAGCTGGATCTAGGATGTATGACTCTGGGATTGATTGTGCAGTCCTGGGGTTAAGGGCGTGTGATGAGTAAATGAGCCCGCTGATTGGTTCAGCACATGTTGGAATGAGAGTGCACTTCCGGGAAGGTGGATGCCCCGGAAAGGATCATGAGGAGCACCTTTGGCTGCTGCTGCTTTCTAGATGCTTGGTTGTCTCCTGCCTGCTTACTATGGACTGTTTCTCCTCTGTGAGCCCCTCTGCCATGGCACCTGCCTTGGAGCTGGCTGACTGTGAGTCTGAAACCTTTTCTCCTTTAACTTTGGGTGTCTGGTGTTCTGTCTCAGCAATGAGAAAAGGAACTGGCACAGCAATCTGTACAGTCAGCCTGGGACTTCCTCTGCTTCTCTGTCAGTTTTCCCATTGGTTTCTGAGCTGAAGACACCAACTCCGTTCCTTTCTAGAATTCAAGGCACTTGTACTTCACCTTTTTTCTGCCTAAAATCTCCTGCACCCAGAAAGCATAATGGACCGATGCCTTGTTTCAATTAAACATCTTCTTAAGGTCCTTCCATTCAAGAGCCCTTCTGGTTCCAATCTGCCTAAAACCACAGCCTCCGTTAATTATATTTTTACTGATAAGTATTGGTTTTTCTTCATAGAACCTTTATGTTTTCTGGTATAAATTTAAGTTAATGTTTGATGGTTTCTAATCTGGGTCTCACCTAGAATTTAAATTTCAGGTAGGAAGAACTTTGAGTTCTCCAGCTTGTCTAAACAGAATATCATAAATAAGTGCTCAGTAGGTAAACAATTGAATGTTCACTGCTTCATACTAAGCTCCTTATATTATACTCTTCTTGATATATACTAATACACTTTACTATTTCCTTTGTATCTTTTTGCTACCATCTGTACCATTGCACATACAATGTATCATTCATTTTCCTCCAAATTTTTATGACATAATCTCTAAAACCAAGAAGTGAATCATAAACATCTTCTAAATTCATTTTATGCAGCCTTATCCATATTGCAGTGATAACTCTGATTTACACCACTTATTTTTGCTTTCTGACTTCCAGTATGTCTTGTCTCAACCTAGAGATCAGCATTTGTAAAGTTCTGAGTGTTGTTTCAGCCAATATCTGCTGCAGTTATGCTAGGTAAGAGTGGCCTCCACGGACCTGCTCAAAATCTGCCTCCTGGAAACATTCCCTCTATTATTTGACCACGTTTTTGGGTCATTTCTCACCCCCAGATTACTCCTGATATGTTGTAAGACCATTTTCTTCAGAACTCTAATTTCAATCCTTTGTTATCACATACACGAAACCTTGGGTTGCTCTCATCTCAGTTCCCAGTGCTGCCAGCTAAGCCCAAGATCCCTGAAAATCTAGCTAAGAAGGAAAAGCAATATTAACTCTCGTGATGGCCAGAGCAATCCATTATATTCCCATGAGGCATACACTGTACCTTCTCTTTATTGCCTCAGTTCTGCACATAGGTATTTCTCTGAGGGACACAGCGGAATATCATTAATTCACCTACTTTTACATATTAACAATTATCTGTTCAGATGTATGTATGTTAATAAATAAGTCTATTTCCACAGTATCCTGTGAACACCATCTCCTCTTACATTGAGAGACAACTTCCTTATAACCTTTTTTTATTAATCGCTCCATTTGTACTCACTCCAGTTCTTCAAAATGTGTTTACATCTTCACATAATCCAAGCTATTTCCCTTGTTCCATCTTACGTCACAGAAAAAGTGCTCCTTCTTTTCATGTATCCATAGCCAAACATGTTCAAAGTGCTCTCAACTCATTCTGCTTTTATATCTTAATTTATTGGACATCACCTTGCTTACGTTTCTGCTGTAAAAGCAAAATGACTTTGATAGAGTCATAAATGAACTCTATCTAAGTACAATGGATTTTTTTTCCTGAGAAATTTCAGTACCTTCCATATTATATTAAGGAAAACCATAGCCTAAAGTATGCAGTATTAATGCATTATGAGGGAGCTCAGAATCTCCATTTTTGTAAATAACTGAATTATAAAATATAACATGCATAATTTGCATTCACCTGTAGAGTATACAGATTGATGCTTTGGTAGGTCTACACTGCATTCACTCACTGCTAATTCAAGAATTTTTCAGAGCTCCAGGAACAAATCCATTAAGTCATTGCTATTAAATTCTTTCTCCAGGCCGTGACAACCACCAATGCACTTTCTCTATAGATTTGATTATCGTGGACATTCCAAATGAATATAAATCACACTATAGATAATACTGGTGATTGGCTCTTCTATTATTTTAATGATTAGATGTTCTGTCCACATTTCAACATGCATCAGCACATAATTCCTTTCTATTGCCTAATAATATTACACTGCATAGACTAACATGATTTGCATATGCATTTTACTGTTAATGAATATTGGGCTTATTTTTACTTTTGATTATTATGGTTATTTTGAACAAATTTTCTCTAAATAATGTGTACAAATTTTTGTACAGACATGTATTTTTATTTCTCTTAGTTATGTGCATCAGAAAGGAGTTAACATGTCAGTTTTGACACTGTTTAATATCTTGAGAATGTGACAAGTTATATGTTAAAATGATTGCACCATTTTACAATATAATCAAGGTAAGGATGTCCTAATTTTTCTGCACCATTAGCTAAACTTTTAATTGGTTTTTCTTATTTTTGCCAATTATCTAAATGTGAAGTTTTGTTTCTTGGTTTTGTTTTGTATCTCTCTCATGAGTAGATGTTAAGAGTATATTATGTGTGCTTATTTATCATTTGTGTATATTATTTAAAGAGAGGATAATTAAAATAATCTGAATGCCTTAAGCTGAGTAATATTGAATTGTTCAATTAAAAATTATTTATATCTTATGAATAAAAGCCCCTTGGAAGATATTTGCAAATACTTTCTTTCATTTTTTTTCTTTTGACTTTCTTACTGTGATCTTTTCAAAGCACATTTTGACAATAAAATGTAATTAAATCTCTTATTGATTATATTTTATTGTCATATTGAGAAAGCTAACCCAACATCACAATGATTTACTCCTTCACTTCTTAACATTTTATAGTTTGAGCTCTTACATTATATCCCATAATTTGCTTTGAGTTGGTATTTGTATGAAGTGTAGGATAAAGATCCACCTTCTTGTGGATACCCAATTATTATAGTAGTAGGAGTTGAAAACATTTATTTCCTCCAAGTATTGAATTGTTTTGAAAACCTTGTCGGAAACCAATTGTCCTAAGAATTTATTTTTGGACTCTCAACTATCCTACTGATCAGTTTATACTGTACATCTGTCTGACCTTACTATTTCATTATCATAGCTTACAGCAGTTCCTGTAATAAAAAAAGCTTGAGTCCTCCACTTTTCAAGATTATTTTCCCAATGCTGAGTCTTTAATTTTCTTAAGAATTTTAAGATTACCATGCAAATTTATATAAGAAAGCTTGACAGGATTTTAACTGCAAGTGTATGAAATTCATAGATCTAGTTTGGAAATAGTATCATTGAACTGAAGTAAGTCTTGTGATCTATGAACATAGTATGTGTTTCTGTTCTTTTAGGTCTTATTTTCTTTCGACCATGTTTTACAGTATTTAGTATACAAGTCATACTTCCTTTGTTAAATTAACCCCTAAGTATTTTATTATTTCACATGCCACTATATAGTTTTTTTCTTGATTCCATTTTCAGATAGTTCATTGCTAATATATATAACAAATGACTTTTAATATTTTATTTAATTTCATTTTAACTGAAAAATAAAAATAAAGTTATACATATGTATGGGACAACTTGTGAAGCTTCCATGTGTATATATTGTGTGTTGTAGGAAGCAGCCTATGAGCTGAGCTCAAACCTGACCAAGGGTGTGTGTGTGTGTGTGTGTGTGTGTGTGTGTGTGTAGTGACAAGTTCAATGGAGGAAAGCTGACGAGAAAGCCCAAGCTGTTCAGTCCCCCCTAGAACAGGATATCTACAGTGCTTGAGTTCACTGTGTCTTATTATCCTAAAGTTAAACTCAAAGCCAGGCTTCCTTCCAGAGCAAGTGAAATGAATGCAAATGAGATCTTATCTCTTTCTTGAGCATTAGGGGAGCATCTCTCTGTGAATCTTAGGTTTCTATCACTTCTTGCTTCCTGTCTGTAAGTAGTTTAACTTTTTTTGTGAATAGTCTGTGCGTAAAAGACTCATGCAGGTGATGTAATTTGGCCCAGGGTAAGGTGCACAGGAGTGGTGCTTTCCATCTCCCCTGAGACTACTGCAAGTTGTACAGTGAGCCTTCTAGTCACAGAGTTGTTAGGCTTTGAATATAACAAAAGTTGGCCCCTAGACAGAGGGCTGAATTGACTCTGATTATTTAAATTGATCTTCTGTGAGGATTGCATATTGGGAAGTTAAACATAATGTCCGTGCAGAGTATATTAGCATGTGATTATAGGGAAACTCCCACTACATGCATTTAAAATAAAACACTGGTTAAATAGTACCCATGTTGTGAGCTGATTTGGCTTAACAACAGAGCCTGAGAGGGAGTTTGGAGTGGAGGGTAATCATTAGAGGATAGGATGACATTTATGCTTGTAGAATCTGAAGCTTCAACTGCACCTGAGCAGGCTTTTCCAGTGATCTGTGAGCTTGCAGTACAATGTGACTAAGGAGTTCCTGACGTTATGGGTGTGGTTCCATTTCTATGCCCTGGTCTATTAATATTGTAGCAGCTTGTGAGTGTGTGTCAAACTGTAGGAAATTTTGTTAGAGATTCTGTGGGTAAGACAATAATATCTGTATCCAAAATTTTAGTAAGTACTCCTGTCAAAATGAATTTCTAGGAGTTCAGGATAAAAACCCAACATGTTATCAATTCTCCAGCAAGTACTTGTTAGTCTCCTTGTGTCTGGGATGATGTGACATCAAGGGTAAAGTGTGTTGGTTACTTTTCTCATTTCTGACACAAAACACATGACATTCAAAGTCAAAGAAAGAGAGATTTAATTTGACTTAAAGATTTTAGAGGTTTCAAGCCATTATTGACTGGCTCCAAGGCAAGGACAGCAGAGGGATGTCGCAGAGGAGAAAAATCAGTTCATGGCAAGTGGAAGGCCGAAGGTAAAAAGAGCAGAAAGCAGCAAGTTACAGCAAAAACCCTCCTTTTGTCTCTTTATATTCAATCTAAACTACATGCCCTTAGGATAGGCAGCACTCAGGCCCACAGTGGGTTATCCTATTATCTACTCCTAGAACTATGCCAAAGCAAATCAGTGAACTAATTTAGTAATCATATACGCTTAATTTCACCATCACACACTTAATCCCAGCATCAGATACTCTAAGTCTACCCACTTCTGAAAATCTCCATCTATGACCATACGTGGCTTTGGGAGATATCTAGACACAGGCCATAACCCCTTCAAATCATTTGTTAATAAATGGACCACAAAAAGACCATGCATGTAAGTTTAAGTTAAGGTATTATTGCAACAGTGGTAAATAAAATGGTTGACTGGTCAACTTTCTTTTAATTTATTCCCTTTTGACTTTGTGTGTTGGGTATTTGTCTCAGCAATGAAAAAAAGTAAAGAATTTGATATCAGGGAAATAGGGCAATTGTTGTGACATTACCTAGCCATGTAGCTCAACTTGTGGGAAGAGCAGATTTAGGAAATGTTTGGAGATGTTGGCTGAGTAAGGAGAGCTGGAACACCATAGACTGTATTGTAGGGGAGAATATAGTCAGAACTCTGAAGACTGGAAAGTCTGTAAAGTCCAAGATTGGGAAATTTCTGCTGAGAAAGATTACATTGGCTGCTGGGCTCCCAGTGATGTGTGTGATGCCTTGGCAAAAAGTTTGTCTGCATTTTACTCATGTCCAGAGACTTCCTGAAACTGAGATTAAGGATAGTAGACTAGTTCCTTTGGCAGAAAACAATTCAAAAGAGTCTAAAGTTTAGATTGTGGCATAGCTATTGTTGGCAGCTTTTAGCCAAACTTGTGTTAGGAATCAAGAACAAAGAGCCAAACAGACTTGTTTAAAATGTAGTCAGTTTGGCCATAAAGGAAGCTCAGGTAAAGCTATGGACCACAAAGATAAAGTAGAGGCGATCTTGCTTGATGGGAAGGAATAGGAGAATATAAAAATGGTCTGAGGGTGTCACAAGAAGCCGCAGGACTCCACCCTTTGCAGCCTCAAATTGCAAAAGTGAAAAACTTTTCTCTAAGAAGACAGAGCCAGAGCACCATGTTCCAGAAGGTATGCATCCTAGAAAATTCACTCCTCAGAATTGGTTTTGGAGTCCTCAGCAATCCAGACAGTTGAACTCTACAGCCAAAAGAAAGGCTGTAAAGAAGAAGTTTGGGGGGAAGACAAAGCTACTATTTGTAATGTACTTCAAAGAAAATAAAACCTTATTCCTCTTGTTTTTGAAGCCTTTGACCACAATACCACTCTTCTGTCTCCAGCCTGTGGTAACTACCGGTCTACTCTATTTGCCTCTGTGAGCTTATTTCACTTAGTATAATATTTTCAAATGTTCCCACCACAAAAAATAGTGTGTGCAGTCAAAGATAGCAATTAGCTTGATTTAATTATTTCACCTGATATTCAATAACTACAACAGCATTTTGTGGCTCATCAATGTATACAAATACAATTTGTCAATTGGCTATTATTAGAAATGAAAACAAATTAAAACCTGATAGCTCAGAGTTTGGGTAACTGTGAGGGCATCAACTTTATCATCCAGAAGATGCTGGCAGTCCATCAAGGGTTAGCTTAGGCAAAGAATGAGTGAGGAGACTTGCATTGTAAAGAGATACTTTAAGCACAGCCTCGTATAATGTTAGGTGATAATAAAATGAAGAAATGATAAAAAAGGATAATATGATCTTGAATGTAAGTTATGATTTTGCTTGAAAAAGGAAAGTCACCGCAGGTTACTAAAGACATTTGATTTGCTGGTTTATATTCTGGGAGAAAATGGAATATCGTGGTGCTAAGTGAATTGTGAATAGAGATAAACAAGTTAGAAAGCTATTAAAATAGAGCTAATGCATTCTTATAAAATAATTTGTTGTCAAATAAGTGTATTTTAAATGATTCAAAGATATTAGTCTCAACTCAAATTAACTTATTTCAAATTGTTTCCTTTCAATTTACTCTTGAGTTGAGATTTTTTTAATCATGTGAATTTTTTCTCATTTAAATATGTTTCTACATTTATTTACCATGAGACACTCAACAGAGTCTTCTTCTTCTTCATCTCAACCATGACACTGCAGGATAAATCTGAGAGAAATGGAAAAGACCAAAAAACAACATATGACATTTTCCCATTGTTGAGTGAAAAGTGTCTAAAAAGTTGACACGTTATAATCAGGGGTCAGGAAGCACAGATGATATGATGAGCTTCAAATATTTTAGTTAAGTTTTCCACGTGATAAAAGAAGCAAACTGATATTCATATACTTGACCCCTAGGACAGTGGATATGGAGAAGAAAAGGCACATGCCTGCATTTTGTACCACTGTAGTGAAGGATGCATGGTTTAAAGGGGAGAAATGACAAGGGAACCTCTCAGGGGCCATGAACCCTGAGTTCAGCTATTCTAGTCAAAGTTGAGAAAGCAGGAATTTGATGTTAATCCTGAGCTTTCAGGGGGAAATATGTTAGTCTCCCTGTGCAAAGTGAGGTGAACTATCTACAGCTTTTGATCAACTCATGAAGGCTCTGAGAAGAGAACGTGAAAATGCAGTGGGTCCCTTGACATAGACCAGTCTTCAAAAGGAGACAGTTCAGGAACCATGAGCAAAAGAGAGAAGGATCCAAGGTGTTCCCTGTCAGAAAATCATCATTTCAGAGATCCCTTTGAGTTAATGCATACGAGTCTGATCGCTGCAGTGCAAATAGTCTTAGATTTCTGCTGAGAGGACAGCAGCCAGAGTGCTCAGAAAAGGTGCCATCACTGGCAGAAAAGGAGGGGCCTATGAAAGACATCAATTCTAATCCTTCAGGGGAGACACTGAGCAGAATGAGAACAGCAATGTTTCAACAGACTGAGAAAATTATCTAAAAAAGACTAAATAACTTTCAAGTGTATTAAACAGTTGAGTTATTTGAGAAGTGGCTTAGAATATATTTCCTGCTATCTAAAGACATTCATGTACTGTCAGTTCATCATAGGGTTCACCCGTCCCTCAAGTTACATCTTTTTAATTCTCATCAGATTTCCCATTAATTTTTGCCTCTTCAGAGTATGTTTGTATGAGCTTCTTTGGGTCTTTTCTGTAAGTAATAACATTTCACTTTAAATTCTCAAGGCTAAGTAGGAGATATTTGCTATTCAAAAATCTTAATTTACAGGATCAAGAATCTGACAGTCTTGAGCCTTCTCTCTGAGGCAGATCTCCAAGGTCACTGCTGCTGGGCCAGGCTCAGTGAAGGCCCTTTGTTACAACACAGGTTTGACAGTCAGTGCTGTCACAGACTTCCTTTGTTTAAATCACTGTGGCTCAGGGAGGTTCCCTATCTGTTGCTAAATAACACACTGGCTAAATTTTCCCTAGAGGGTACTCAGAACTGGTGGGTAGTATACTCAAGCCATCGATGGCTTTCACACATCGGACATTGTGAGTAGAAGAGCCCACTGATTATACCCTTGGAATGAATTATCTCTCTAAACTGAGATAAAATTATTGCATCATTTCTTAAACCTCTACATACCTTTTCAGGAACACTTTTTAGAATAAGGTGTCTGACTAAAGCTGCTTCAAAGCCCCATATATGATGAACGCTGACCAACTGCCTTCAGGAAGTTGAGGGCTCTCTGCCCTCTAGTGGGAGTAAAGAAGGCAGTTCTGTGGCCAGAAGTGCACCCTTGTGTCCCTGAAGAGAGGTGTTAAATTCTCACAAATGTGTTCTTAGGTGATTTTGTCTTTGTGTCAGAATCTTAAAGTGTACTTACACAAACCCAAACAGAGCAGGTCAATCACTAGACATAGGTCTTGATGTAATCCAGAGACCTGGTAAACAAGAGATGTAGGAGTCTGTCATCAGTGAAACACACTACATCATTTTAGGGTGAAATATTTTTTTCTTTTTTTTAAGTACTACATACTAGCATACTGTTAAAAGTACATTATAGTATGTTAATTAATAATATAATGTTCACCATCATCAGATATTTATTGCTTTCTTTTCATAAGATTGATATTATAGTAGGTTTATACAATCATCACTACAAATATGTGGGTAGTACAATAGTATAAGACATTATAAAAATATTACAATATCACTAAGCAATAAGTACCTTTCAACTTCTCTTCCTATGGGACTACCATAATATATGTGGTCTGCCATGGTCTGCAATATGATTGTAAAGTACACAACTGAAATTGAGGTTCAGGTTTGAGTGGAAAACCAAGTTACAACTTATTGGCCACAAAACACCACGGAGAAAGAAAAGGAGAGAAGATAGCTTTTATATGGGTAAAATGGGTGTAAGGTTAGAGAGTCTAAAGCACTCTGGGAAGAAAGGAAGACCAGGAAAGAAAGCCCAGTGTCCAGAGCCCAAGACTGGAGAACAAATCTATGTGTAGGTAAGAACCAGAAGGTAGCAAAAGAATGAAGAGTCAACTGATGCCCAGGAGCTGTGTGGAAGCAAAGTCCTTCTTAGCAGAACTGCCTGGTCTTCATGTCAGTGCAGACACCATAATCAACAGTTTCACAATTTGAACTGCCTACAACGTCAAGGCAAATTTAGGTCATTCTGCTCTTCCATTGTGATGTTTGCACAGGTAATCTACTGGGGTCTTGTTTTCTATTTGTTTTTGGTTGTTTGGTGTTTTGTTTTGTTTTGTTTTGTTCTGTTTTGTGACAGGGCTTAGCTATATAGGCAGGTTAGGCCTGAACTCACTATGTATTCCAGATTGGCTTCAAACTCAACAATCCTCTTGCATTAGTCCTGGAAACTCCTGCTGAGTCCTGGAATTAGAGGCTTGTACTCTCAGTTCTTAATCCAATACCTTGAGCATAACTAAATGCTCAGAAACTGGCTTTATGAACCATTAGATCAACAGGGATATCATTACTTCAGGTACATAATGGACATAAATTTTTCAGAAGCATTTGAAGGATGAAATAAAATACTATGGCAACTTAGCAAAAACACTTTAAGAAATGAAAAGCATGTTATACTTAAACAGTGCTCTTGGAGAGACTCAACTAAGTATTATTGACAGCCAGAGTAGCTGAGATTAGAAGGACATATAGACCCAATGAAAACATGAAGCTACTGTTTGTCATTTTCAGCAGAGTCATATATAATATTGAACAGTTTATAAATGAATTATTGAGCTATTGAGGTACATAGGTATGTATTGTTTTTCCCTTAAAGCTACAGGTGAACTACAGACTCATGTATCATCCCTATCCTTAAAATACAGTTAAATTTACATATATCAATAAAAGTTATCTCTTGAATCTGGGGCTCTGTGTTATATTTATTCTGCACAGACTACACTGTGTCAGTTAAAGATTGTAAGGGAGTTTTTATGAGTGATGATCCAGCTGACTGGTTGAAAAACTTTGACAGACTACTATGCATCATCTACTAGATTTCTAACCTGTGTAGTCAGTGAAACACTTGTGAATAATATGCTGAAACCTCTTGCTAAAGCAGAGTGATTAACATTGTCTCTGTAGGACATTTGTAACAAATGCCCAGAGTGGTCATTAAAAATGGTTCTCAATAACTTCTTTCTGTGTTTTAATATTTACTTTTTCATGAGCACTGAGAGATATTCTGGGAGATTTCTCCTATGAACAACCCATCTAAAGAAATATCCCACTGAATTTCCTGGTAAGCCACTGAAGCAACGATCAGTGGTCTCTGATAAAGGGGAAACATGCTATGCCATAGGAAAAACATGAAGAACACAGTATATGTTTCGAATTAGAATATCACAGGCTAATTGAAAATAGCTAAGTCAAGAAATACTTGGATTGTTGAAAGATTTATTTTTGTTAGAGTTTTCTTTCTTTTTTCTTTTTTTAACACTTGAAAATTTGGGAATAGAGAAGATTCGGGGAAGATTTGGGGAAGCATACCATCTGGAGTTATGTTAACTATTGATAGAAATATCTGATAAATACAAATTGTCTGTCTGGTAGTTTTTTTTTTGTTTTGTTTTTTGGTTTTTTTTTGGCGGTAGCAGGGATGGAACTTGGGCCCTTGTGTGTCCAAGGTTGGTTTGGTACCACTTGAGCTAAATCCCCAGCCCACGATAGTTTTCAATCCTTAATTCATTTGTTCAGGTCAGGGGGACTGAAAAAGAGGAGGAGAAATCCCCTGCACCACTGGTTCTTAATATCAGCATGATCAGCATTATGAGGAGACCTTGTTAATAAACAGAGGACCCAGCCTGGCCTCCATAGTTTCTGACTCAGCAGCCAAGGGCTATCTCCAGAATTAGTGTTTTAAATTCCTAGCTAATGCTATGATCCTAGTTTGAGAAACCATATTTTTAAACCACTGCCTTTTATATCATAAGAAGCTACTATGTGTATGTGTGTCAACATACAGGAGGCTAGAAAAAGAAAAGGGCAGTGTAATCCCTGAATCTTCCACTATTTTAACATGACAAAAAAAGAAAAATATCTGTTAATTTAATTCTGTGGTTCCTTTTCTTATATGTTTCATTTAATAGGTCCATTATTCTTGGGCAAACATAATCCAGTTATTTATAGTTTATGTAAACAAAATGTAGATAGCCTGAATATCTGCTTTCTCTCTATCATGTCCCGCTCACAGAAATATTACTTTGATATTAAAAAATAATTAGGGAAAAATGTAACGATTAGATTATTTTCCCAAAAAACAGAAGTTGAAACTCTCACAAGAAATATCAAAACCATTCCTCATCTTTCTCTCAATAATTTTCAGGGGTATAAAGTTCAACTAAAATTTTGTCCTTAGAAATATAAAAGATTGAAAACTATAAAAACTTTGGGCACCAGAACAAAAGAGCTTCTGTCAACCCAGTTAATTGAGATTACAAGGTCCCTTCTTGGCATCTCTTTTAGTTTTCAAAATTTGTGTTTAAATAATACACCAAGAAAAATTTCCAATGATGTTAAGTTTGTATCTCAGAGGCCTCAATTGCCACTTAGCACAAATAGATTCTAACTAATCTTTGCTATATTTACAATTTTGACATTTTTTTTAAGTATCTAGAAGTGGTTTCAGGGGGACCAATCGCTAGAAGTCAGAGGTGCAATAACGTTGCACCCTTATCCGAGCACCACATATATTTTGGCCATAGTGGTAGGTCTGAACTGATCGAATTCCCTCTGGGAATTTTCTTTCCTTCCTGGCAGTGAGGGAGAAAGTCTGTCTTTCTATGGGATTTCAAGTGTCTGTCTTGCTGCGATAAAGAGCAAGTTTGTGAGCCAAGTAAAGAAAACACAAGCATACCTGGTGATGATTAGAGGTACGGGACCGTGATGAAAACACATGAACCACACAGCATGGATTTGCAATCTTACTCTTCGACATACATTGAGAACATTGCCCTCTCCAAGCCTTCGGCCATTTTTCTCTATTATTGTAGAGTGAATGAGTTGACTTAAATAAAGTATGTGCAGTGTATGACGCATGAACATGCACTGTACATGCTGAATATCTTTACATTTGTTGGTCACCATACTCCCCAGTAAATTGGATATACAAGTGAAAATCATTTGCAGCTACTGTTTTCATAATATTCATAATAAACACCCACACTTTTCAAACTAAAGCTTCAATGGATCCAGTACTGTATATTAATATTAGGTACATGCACAAAAGAACTGGGGTAGAGTGGTATTTTTCTCTATATGCTTACAAAACTATAACTAATTGCATGAAAACTCTATGTAATGATCTCTGATTTCTAAGTAGTATGTATTGATGTTGAGTTGAGAAGCCATTAATGAAAGAGTAAAACCTATATTATTCAAGCATATAATAAACCCTAAACAATAATTCTCTTTTGTAAAATAAAGGACCTCTCAAATGCAAATTTTAGTTCCCCAAATTTTCTAGAAATTAACTTTTAGGGCCAGAGATTTAGCTTAGCATCCCTAAGAGTGCTTGTCGTGAGAGCTGGGGTGGTGAAGAAACCTGGTTTGAGATGGATATAGCTTGGAAAAATTTAGCAAAACGCCGGGTGTGGTGGCTCATGCCTGTAATCCCAGCACTCGGGAGGCAGAGGCAGGAGGATTGCTGAATTCGAGGCTTGCCTGGGCTACATAGTGAGCTCAGGGCCAGCCTGAACTACAGAGCGAGACCCTGTCTCAAAAAAAAAAAATCTCAAAAAAAAATTTAGCAAAGCAAGAGCAGTCAGTGCACTGAGATTGAAGTCACTGAGTCAAAAGTTTAAAAAAAAAAGTCAGGGTCGTGGATTCAGAAACCTTTTGTATTTGTTGATTCTACATATTGTAGTATATTTTTCCATTTTAGGTGAGAGAGTAGCTTGGTGGAAATATTAAGTTGAAGCTCTTCTGTGTTTGAAAGTACTTGATGACAATTATACAACACCTTGTGGTACTGACTTTTAGTGTAATTCTCCACTGTGGGGGTTAAGCAGGCTTAATGAATTCTAGTTCTAAAACGTACAAGATTAATGCTGTGAAGAGTCTGAAGAGAAAGACAATAGCATCAGGTAATAGCATCAGCAGTGATTCAAAAGGAGTAATACAAAAAATAATAGAATTTACCTGATAAGTAACTGTTTGTATGTGTGTGTTTGTGTATATATGGTTAATAGATGATACAACTTTAAATAGACATAATATATTATATTGCTGTATATTAAAATAGTACTTTTTGTGTACTGAAAAAATGGTTGAAATGTTAACCCATGAGAAACTCCAATTTGCTGGTAGAAAATAAATAGGACACTAATGTATCTTCATTAATCTATTCTCAAAATAAATTTAAAAATGAAGTTTTAGGAGAAGTGAGGCTTTTTTCCCCTATGTAAAATGGAGCAGAGAAAATACAAAAGAAGTGAAACAAAGTATGTGGAATGGGTAACAGGGCTGTAATTGGAGCCACTTATCTTCATAATGGAAATGACTCAGAACTGAGGTGGACACAAAAGCAGTAGTTTTCCCAGGGTTGACTGACAATGCTTTTATGCAGAGCAAGGAACAGGAGTGGGGAGTAGGATGGGAAAGGTGGGTGTTGTAGGGCTGGAGGTGGGAAAATATTTGAATACTGGTGAGAACAAAAGATAAAGAATTCCTACTGTTTAAAGTTGTAATCTCTCTCTAATGCAGAAACAAAGTTTTAAAAAATGTTTTCGGTGTTGTTCAATATTTTAATTAACTTGACTTCTGGAAATTTATTCCCTCAAGTCATCAAACTTATTTAATTTTTTCCCAGTTCCACAGTAACAATGAGAGTGACAACAAAAGCTATCTTGGAAACATTCCTGGAATGTGCAATGTGCAAATTGTTTTCAGCAATTTAACTATTTTTATACATATTTGCATGACAATTTGTCTAAAGCATAAAACTGTAGCATTGTACTAGAGCCTGCAGCATTGAGTGTTGTGAGGGGGAGGGTACAGGCTGAAAATTTCTGTTATCTCTGTTGTGTCTTCACTGATATAGCACCATTTTTATTAACTTAGGTAGTTCAACTGGTAGACAGCCAGCTGCCTTCAGGATCACACTCATTGTATAATTATGGCAATTTATTTTCTGAAACTGTATAGAGAGTCAAGCCCTATTCCTCCAAATACTATTATGATTCAATAAAATCATATCAACTAACTGTTTAAATTCAAATACAAATGGTCTTCAATTTACAATGATTCAATTTAGGATTTCCTCTCGGACAGTGAGAAATTAATGTGCATTTAGTAGAGCTTGTACTTTCTATACTGAATTTTGACCTTTTCCTAAACAAGATATGTGTAGAAAGATACTACTGTACAGTAGCACAGAGCAACAATTTCTTTTTTTTTTAAATTGAATTCTTTATTGGTACAATTTATATACATCTCACAATCACACATAACATTGGGGAATTTGTACCAATATATGACATGGTCAGTTCTCATTTTTACCCATATCCCCACCCACCCACACCTCCCTGCCCCCTATATACATGCTCTTTTATTTTCTTTCAGAATCATATTTATTCTTTCCCCTCATTACATCCCCACACCAAATTTCCTTTGGAAATTTCCTGTTCTACAAAGACTGTCATACTTTCTAGATCTCATTTGCATCTACAGGTGCTCATATCAATGAGAAGATCTGGTATTTGCCTATCTGTGATCTATTGATTTCACTCCTTAGCATGTCCTCCAGGTGCATCCATTTGCACATAAATGAATCAATCTTGTCATTCTTTATGGCAGCACAATACTCCATTTTATATAAAAAAACACATCTTCTTTATCCACTCTCCAGCAGATGTACACCCTTGTTCATAGCAGCTCAGTTTGTGATAGCTCAATCTTGGAAACAACCCAAATGCCTATCAACTGGAGTGACAATTTATAGTGGTCCAAAGGGTACTGTTCACATACTACATTACTAAGCTATGATATTCATCAGGTTTTCTAAGCATATATTGAACATAAGCCTATTGCAAACACAGGGCTATCTGGGTAACCTGGTAGATAGCATCTATAATAGGTGTATATGTACTGAACAGGGTCTATTTGAAAGATCATGCAGTCTCTTTCACAATAAATAGATGCCAGTTGTCTGGGTGGGAGACCAAGATCTCTGACACATCTCTTACTAAAAACCCTTGCTCAGTCCTTTTCTGTTTGCTACATTGCTTGCTTCCCTATTGGTTCCCCCATTTAATCAATATTGCCTAAGTAACTATATTTGCCATAATCTTATTGGTTTATCATATTTTCGTCCCACCTGTGATTTCCCATTGGACCAATATTACCTAAGTGACTGTACTTGTAATCTATTTGCTATATTTGTCTTTGTATTTGTTGGCTTCATTCCATAAAACTCCCTGGGAAACAGGGTCCTTAGGCCCTTTCAAGCCCCACTTCTGTCTCCCTCTTAGACAGAAGCTATCTTTCTCTCAATAAATTTCTTCTACTCTTTTTTTTTTTTTTTTTTTTTGAGACAGGGTCTTGCTTTGTAGTTCAGGCTGGCCCTGAGCTCACTATGTAGACCAGGCAAGCCGCGAACTCAGCAATCCTCATGTCTCTGCCTCCCGAATGCTGGGATTACAGGTGTGAGCCACCACGTCCGGCACTGTGGTATGTGGTATTGATTGCTGGTGGGCGTGAGTCACCACACCCAGCACTTTATGTGGTTACTGGGATCGAACTCAGGGCCTTGCGCTTGCAAGGCAGGCGCTGGAACCACTGAGCTAAATCTCTGGCCCAAATTTCTCCTATTCTTAATCTACATTGTTCTTAGAATTCACTGATTTTAGAGAACATGGCCTCACATTGAGGATAACTGCTGAAGTTTGGGAGCTATATCCTTCCCCCATATCAGAGCTGTCATACTCCATGGCTCTCTTCATGAGTGACCAAGTCAGCATAGGAGTCAAAAATAATAATTGTACTATTATAGGTTTTGTGTGCAACTAGGGTACAGTTCTTTCAAATCTTCTCTACGATTTTAAAATAGATATAGCTTTAAATTTATGAATAACCTAATACATTTGCAAGAAGCAAAATAAGATTTCATTTACGTTTTCAGAATTATATGCACCAAGTTCAAGTGCGTCAATCTCAATAGCCTTCTATGAACATAGAGATTCAACTGAGATTGCTAGTTTGGCGTTATCCTCAGCTTGCTATTTGGGCAGTGTGAGACTGAACATTGGTTTTGGTGATGGAAACCAGAAAAGGTGCTAAGGGGAGAGGATTTCACTTGGAACTTGCAGGCTGCTTACCAGTTTTGCAGGAATTTTGGGAAGAGGTAGGCAATAATAATAACAGAACGTATTTTACAGGTCTGAGTTGCTAACATGAGAAATGGTAACTATTCCAAAGTGAATTTGGAGCCCAAGATGACGTGAATGAGAGGAGACTTGCATATTATAATGAGAAAGGAGGAGCTACTGACGGCTTAAGCAATTTCAGCGGCCACGCAAAAAGGTTTAAAAGATCGGACTGGCAACTGAATGGAACATTGGAATGAACTAGAAGGTAGGAAGCCATTTAAATGCTTATAAAAGTGATCAAGGTAAAAATCCAAAAGCATTTTAGATTCCTAAAAGATTCCTTAACATGTAAGAGCTATTTTCACCACCCTCAAGTCTTATTTTCACTCTTCCCATTCATTTCTTTGGGGGTAGAATATATTTTTTTCCTTCCTGAAATATTTCTTCTTCTCTGTTAAATTCTATGGCTCACAATATACAGCATCACACTGAGAGTTCAATGGGACAGCATATCAGAATATACTTACAGAAACATGCTATTTATTTCACATTCCCATATCTGTATTTATAATGTATTAGCTTGCATTGTTGACAGAAAAGCTGAGATACAAGAATGGATAGGGGTGAAAGGATTGTTGTAGATAATAGTTTCAGAGGACTCAGTCCATGGTCAGTTGGCTCATTTGCTTTGGGGCTGTGGCAAGACAGAGCACCATGGGACAGAGCATGAGTTGAAGCAAAACTTCACTTCGTGGTCACCATGCAGCAAAGACAAAGAGAGGAAGGGGCCCTTCAGGGGCCACCCCCCAAAACCAGACTTCCTCTGAGATGCCCTACTTCATCACATGTTCTTTTAATAATGCTTCATTGGTAGAAACTAAAATCTGAACCACAGTAACAACATATAGTGTGTATGATTTCATTTTGTAGGGTTTAATATTATTTGGGGACAGATATTTTCCCGTAACCCCATTCTAGTCACTCTCATGAAATCTTCCTAGTTTACTGACTACTTACCTTTATATTTCTACTTAAATATCTAGTGTCTCTTTAAACTTAGATTGTGTAACATGGAAAGCAGTCAATGGATTTCCCTCAGTTTCTTGACCAAGAATGGCATACTCATCCTGTAAAAACCCATTCCAGAATCCTTAGCTGGCTGTATACGTAGCCTCTGCATAGTGTCATGTGCATGCTGCTTCCTAATTTACAGTCTCTCTTTTCCTAGGCCTCAAAATTTTTTCAGAAATCATACTCAGAATTTTAAGTTCTCTATGTGCATCTTGTGTGCTGTCTTAAGACGAAATTTCCTAAAGTTCAACACTTCTCATACTATTTCCCTTGCTCCAACACCTCCAATTGCTTTTAAGCGTGTATCCCGGTCTTCACAAGTGGGCTACCTGTCTTCACAAAGTCGATACTGAAACTAAATGGAATATTCTCTCTGTTCACTGTCCATAGTGTTTTCTTGGCCTTTGCATGGTCTTGCCTAGGTCAGTTGGAACAGCATCTCTGGGAAGTTGTGGTAAAACTCTCCAATTACCAAATATGGTTTCAATTACCCAAAATTCCACTCAGTTTAATATCTTCTATTTATACTTTCCACTTTAATTTGCATCTTGGTAAACACTCGTCTTAAATTTCAATAATTCCCTGAACTATAAGCTTCGTGTGGGCAGAGGCTGTATTGTCCTTCATTGATACCATCACTGAGCTATGTATGCAGAAAGTTCAGCGAACATCAGAGTTTTGTAAGTGGGTGACATTTCCTCAAAGCATGTATCTTTACAGCCTTGGTATAGCTATTCCATTACTGATCAGCATGGAACATTTGTTTGTGTACCACTTTGCCTTCTCTCACCAACACCACCACCATCTTATTCTCTATCTGCAAAGATCCACTGAGATTTGCAAATGCAGGGTTGTCCCATTTGGTAGAAATATGTGTAATATGTGTTGTGTAAATTGATTCAATGCAGATAGTAATTTTTATTCCAGAACTGGCTAGAATGGTCAAATTTCAGTATGATGTGGCAATAATTACAATGTCTTCCAATTTTGTAATGGACATTTTTGCTGCTCCAATATTGATATAATTTAGAAGTTTAGGTTTTGTCATGCATTTTTTTGGAGTTGTAGCTCATGTTAGTTTTGGCTTTTTAATTACTTTCTTCTTTACCAGCTGGTGTTTTACATGATATGCAGTTGATTCTCATTATTTATGGTAAGTTAGTTCAATAAAATTACTGAAAATACTGAATATTAAATGTTGAACCACTGTTCACAATGAGACTTCTGCAAAACCCTGGGACACTGCACTATTTTGGCAACTGATCAAGATATGACATTGTGTTTTGTGTGTTTCTATTCAAAGGCACCTTGTTTAACATTGTAGATCCATTGACACTGAGTCACACTCACTTGACTGGTAACTCCTGTCTGAGGGTAGCTTATCTAGCCTTAGGTAGCTGCTTTCCCTAGAAAGCACATCACTGCCTTCTCGTGTTTAGAAATTGTGTATTCCATGATATTTTAAAAGTATGCTCTGTAGCAAGGGAAGTACCAAAATAATGAACTAAATAGACAACAACAACAAAAATACCTGGCAGTAAATAAAAAGGCAAAGCATCTCCTCACCTGTCCTCTCCTGGGAATGTCTGGGTTTGAGGAATCAAAATCATCACTGATCTGTACACTGGCAGTGAGTGATCACAAAAATTTTAGGAGCACTGATTTGGGAATCATAAATAAATCTTAGCATATAGAGAAATCCCCAAATATGGGCTCCTTAGGGATCTTCTATGCTAAGAACAATTCATCCCAACCCAGCAAAGATCATATAATGTTTTATTATAAAATATTCCTGATCAAGTTTCTCACCACCTTTCCACTTATATTTTATAGTAGCATTGAGAATATGTTTAATGTCCCCAAACATATCTACTATAATATGTTTCTAAACTTTGAATTGCATCGCTCCTTCCACCTGGAATGCAGTACATTTGTATCACTCATTGTTTAATCTCATTTAACTCATTCAGTTTAATTTGGCACTGAACCAGTCAGGAAGGCTGCCCGCAGCCAGACCCAAGAAACTCTAGTGTAATTCATTCCCCTGA
>PVIC010005021.1:24341-59831 GCA_004025085.1 Thryonomys swinderianus | reverse complement strand
CTCTATAAAAGCTGTCCTACTTTCTAGAACTCATTTGCATCTACAGGTGTTCATGCCAAAGAGAAGATCCGGGAATTGTCTATCTGTGATCTATTGATTTCACTTATTAGTATATCCTCCAGATGTCTCCATTTGCACCTAAATGGATCGATCTTGTCATTCTTTATGGCAGAGTAATACTCCATTTTGTAAAAAAAAATAACACATCTTCTTTATCCACTCTCCAGTTGATGGACATTTGGGTTGTTTCCAAGATTGAGCTATCACGAACTGAGCTGCTATGAACAAGGGTGTACATCTGTCTTTCCAATGTGAGTTTTTAAGTTCTTTTGGGTATATTCCTAGCAGGGGTATAGCAGGGTCAAACGGTCCCTTGCTATTTTTAAGAAATCTTTTGTTTGATGATTGCTAACTGCATGCCTGTCTTCACATGATATGCTATCTATACTATCCTTTTATTATATATCTTCACATTAATTGATTCTGCTGCATATACTTTCAATAGAATTATTAATCTCCTAGATATCTATTTTAATCTGTTTTGTGGAATCTAGTTCTTTCTTATGTGGAACATTCATGGTTTCCATCACTTTCTTAAGCTCCTCTATATATTTTATTTGTATCTTCCCTAAATTCAGTAATCATATCCTTCATTATAGTCCTCATCTCTTTAGTTATCTGTGTAATTTTTGGATTTGTTTTCTTTCTAGAGACTAATTCATCTGCATTGTTACTTGCACTGCTACCATTTTAAAAAGTTTACATATGTGGCTTTTGATTTCTTCTACCCCAGTGCTCTCTGGATTTGCCTTGAGCAAGCTAGAGGTCTGGACTTGTATCTTGCTTCTCTCTCTTCTCATATTCTATTTTTTTTTACTTTGTTTTCTGCATTGATCTTTATGAACTGCTTACATGAGTGGCTTTATTACTCATATTAAGCCTTAATTAGAAAATGACTACTTTGCCGGGCGTGGTGGCTCACGCCTGTAATCCCAGCACTCGGGAGGCGGAGGCAGGAGGATTGCTGAGTTCGAGGCTTGCCTGGGCTACATAGTGAGCTCAGGGCCAGCAAGAACTACAAAGCAAGACCCTGTCTCAAAAAAAAAAAAATGACTACTTTTCAGAGATATCTGGAAGTCGGGAAGTTATATATAGTAAATATACCACCAATAAAGTTATTTTCTCCTCAAGGGAGAAAATATAAAAGAGATGAGGGGAAAAATAGAAAAATAAAAGAAGAGAAAGAAATTAGAAGCAGGGCTAAAAGCCAAAGAAAGATTAGCCAAGCTTTGGGAAACTGGTGAAGCAGACAGGAGGGAAAGAAATAAGTAAATGACAAACTGAAAATAGTATTTACCTTCATGAAAAAACAAAACAGAAGAAAGCAAGTGAACAAAAATAGACTTTGGTATGATTTCAAGTCTGTGGTTATCTTCTGGCATCTACAGTACATGTCTATGCTATAACTGATAGAAAAAGGAAGAAGACAGAACCCAGATCCATGCTGGATGATCCCAGCAGGCCCACAGTAGGATCAGGACAGAATGTCAATACTAGTCCTTTCAGTTCCACAGAAGTTCAGGCTGCTCCTGGCCTCCAGTTATGAGATTCAGGCCTGAGTGGTTAAACCTACTGCCTCTGGATGTCTCTTGGTGGCCCCTGACCCTAAGTTCTCCCCTAGTTGTCCCTCACCCAGTCACTGTGGGATTCCAGCACTGGCAGACCTGAGTTAAAGGCAACCCATGGCTACTGCAACTCTGGAGATCAGTAGGCCTCTCCCTAAAATGGTATCTGGGCAAGTACCCTCTTCAAGGGACACGGTAGTCACTTGGACTGGAGTAACTCACCAGCTGTTGCAAGCCCAGCATTCACTGCTCTATTCCACTGGTATGTTTCTCCCTGGAGGCCTCTAAAGTCACTCCTTTCACTGTTTCTATAGATTTGATCCTCCCCTCTCATGCCATGTGCCTGGGCGATGTGGAAAAAGTATGGATTGCCCTCATTTTTTCTACATTGTTAGCTGTCTCTTCACTTTCTCTATGGGCTCAGATTTTCCCTTCAGATCCTTTTTGAGTCCTGGGGATCCACCTCCTTCCTTGTTTTCTTCCCCACGTTGTTATATTCTTATGTGTAGATTCTGAATCTTGGATTGGTTGATTTGCTGTTGTTTACCACTGTGCCATCTTCCCAGAAATGGCCTCTTTTCTTTTAAGTCTTCCAGCTATCAGTTTATTTTGATCAATCTTTTAACAGTAAAGGTGAAGTCTTCCTTCATATCTATGTCTGCCTCTGTTATCAAGCATTCACTGGAAAACAGGCTAAGAGCCCTGTTGCCACACTCCACTCTTACCACCCCTTAATTTCAGAATGTGTCACTGGGTAGGCACACAGTATACATTTCATGAAATTGTAAATTTACTTAGTATAGGGAAAGGCCTTGAACTATGTCCTTCCTGACCCTTCTGCACCTTAACAAAAAGATCAACCTGTAATTTGGGACATTGGCTATATCCTCAGGCAGGAAAAGTAACAAGGATATGGTTCCTAGAGTCAGGTACTAAATGGGAATTGACAGTGAGAGAAAGCAGAATATCAGAACAATTTTAATGAGAATGGGTCAGACCCATGGCATCACTGAATCCAATTTCTACTATCCAATTTCTAAAAAAGAGACTGATAATTGACTCTAAGGAAGTTCAAGAGTTTCCATTCAGCAGAAAGGAAATTCATTAGGGAGAGGAGTGACCAGGTCATCAAACCATCCAGCTTGTGAGAGAGACCCTAAAAGATCAATCAAATTCCAATTGTTGGGCCAGGGATTTAGCTCACCTGGTACCTCACCAGTGCTCAAGTTCAATTTCCAGTATTGCAAAAAAAAAAGAAAAAATCCAATTGCTAGCAAAATAAGTACATAAATACCTAATATGATAAGTAAGTCTTGGTGCTGAGATGGAAAAAAATAAAGAGAACAAAGAATAATAACTGATGAGCAATAGGGAGAGTGAGAATGTGTTAAAATTAGAGAAAAAATAGGACAAAAGTTAACAATTAGAAAAGTTTGAAAAAGGAGAGAACAAGTTATGCCCATATTGGGACCTGATTATTCTGGTGGAAGGGAATTGCAAGTTCAAAGGTCCTGAGACATGAACATTCCTGGAATATTTGAAAACTGAAGAAGCCAGTGTGGCTAGAGCAGAGTACTAGGACATGAAGTTGGAAAGTAGGTCACATAGAATCTTCAGTTGACTTTGTGTGATGAGAAAAACTATAAACATTTTGATTAGGGAGGAGACCTGATCTTATAAGGAGGTTCAAATTTTCCTTGTGAAGTTTTAAGCTGAGTCTTCTGGCATGAACTGACAATAGACAAATTAACAGGAGAAAAAGAACATAAATTTTATTATCATTCCTCTGCATGGGAGCCATTCCAAAGTTAGGACTGCAGTATCTTCTTGGAGATACAATTTAATCCCATAATCCCAGACATATATGAGCAGAGCTGAATAATGAAGAAAGATACTGGCAACTCCAGCTCTCTAGTTCTAGCCCCCAAATTCCATGTATTACCGTTTCTTCGTGGCCCCTTTTAGATTGTCTCAGCTTTAACAGAATCTTTCCAGTAAATTTCCTTTAGTGTTTAGCTAGAGTTTTCTGTCTCTTTGAATTGACACTCCTACCTGATATATTTAAGAAAAATTAGCTGTTGTAAATTTATATGTCAAAAGAAAAAATTATTTATTTCCCAGTTGTTTTCCATCTCCAAATCAGCCTAGCTCCTAAGACCTTTGAAAATTGAATTATCATTTTAATTTTCATTTTCAACTCTTTGTTTTCATCTTTATTATTTAAAAACCCAATAAGAACTTTAGCCATTTTTTTGGTTTGGTACATTACATCTTTTAAGGGCAATTCACCTCTTAGTATAAGTACAAAACGGGAGATTTTCTTGGTAAAAGCAGTCGCAACTAATGGCATATAAAAGCATCTATTTAAGATGGTTTTGGTCCAGAAAGACCAGTTTTAAAAGACTGATCTCACATCAGATTGAAGGCCCAAAATTACTGAAGGGCAGTTGTGATCATTTCACAGATAATGATAATGACAAAACCAAAAGCGTAGAGATTCATACTAAACCCTTCCTCTAACCCTGAGCTACAGCCCAGGCCATTAAAGAAAGTGACTTTAAACAAGTTCTTTCCCTTCCCCCCCCCTTTTTTTTTTTAATGATACTCGGGGTAGAACCCAGAACTTTATATATGCTAGGAAAACACTCTACCACTGAGCCAAACTCTAATTCCCCCCACATTTTTTTCTTCAAGGAAAAAAGTGAAGTCCTGGAGGACTGAGAGGTGAGGGAAGGGGAGAGAAGGGAAGGAGCACAGGAGAAAACTATGAAGGGACCCAGGGCAGGGGAAGAATAAGTTATATTATAACGTTGAGTTTGGCTACTTGGTACATTTTTTTTTCTTAAAGGAATGACTGATAAAATTGACTGAAATAGGAATATTATTAGTCAATGAGTTACTACCCAAGGGAAAGGACAGGTAGCAAATGATAAATCCGTTTCCAAACGTACATGGTCTCAGTCTTTGAAATGGTCTGAAGAGGTATTTACCTTCAGTTGAACTCCATGGAGTCTTGGGATTTACACATAGGGATACTGAAGGTGTTCTGAGGTGATACCTCCATGAGGAAGTGGAGACACACAGGACTGGACAGAGCTATAACTCACTCCCCAATTTGTTTCCCTCCAAGGCCTCAGTCAATCCTGTGGGAAGCTCTGGAGCTGAGTGGTCCCCATGGAAGTAAGGGGACTGGGTGGGCAAGGCCCCTGTAATGAACAGCAAGCCTCAGTAAACAACATGGTTTTGAAGCAGATAAGGAGCACCCACCCTGAAAGGGAATGTGGATGGGGACTACTACATTACTACCAGTATGTTCCACAGTTTACAAGTGAATAAACTGAAGTATGGAGAGGCAAATTAACCCTTCCAAAAAAGAGAAGAATCTGGTTCCCCAAATTTATGTCTGCAAAGACATAATCTAATGAGTGCAAGGTACAAGAAAAATGAAATGATTTGAAACCAGTACACAAAATTTCTGATTAAAGCCACTGGTTTTTCTAAGGAAAGGCTAAGTCAGTCAAAAAACATTGGTGACATATGAAATCATGAGAAACTAAAATTCTAAAAGTAAGTGTTGATAATGGAGAAATTACTTCTAGAAATAGAAGATTCTTATAAAGACTGGATAATCCTTTCCCCATTAAGGGAAAAATCCTCAGGATAATCCACATACAACTGTTTATTCCCATCTTGGTCAGCTACCCAAACAGATTGATCTTAACAAAAGAACATTTTTAGTTGCCATGGTTGTGATTTCTTAAAGTAAAATGGTTATGGGTTTTACTTTAGCTATGGACAGCTTGGGTGACTGTGCATGGTAATTATGAATTGGTTATGTAAACCAGGATGCCCTGAGCCTATCCCTAACACATGGGCCATCCATCTCTCAGAGGTGAGACAAAACAGAGCTGAGCATGAGAATTGAAGGGCTAATTCCAAGAACGTAGCAGATTTTGATATGTGATTTAGACCTTAATATTATCCTTATGTGAGAGTCTTGCCTTTCTTTACTATACTTGTTTCCATTGTCATGACACATGGTGACCAAGAGGCCAGGCCAGCCTATAGCTTCTGCCTGAAGTAACATTTTATTGACATTCTTAGAATGACCTTGGGCAACCCATGAAGCAACTGCTAAAGGGTGGGAGATCATTCTGAACATGCTCATTAGTCCCTTAATAGCTGCTTCCCTAAATTCAAATCTAGAATTTTAAAAAAAATCTATTTGTCAATTTTCTTGGCACAAATCCTAAAAATTGATTTATCAACCACAATATATGATGTCAGTGAACCCAAAGATGCTCATGACCTTGAAATTAATGTCACAGTTTGTGATTAATCTACCAGGAAACTCTAGAAGAAAGTCCAGTGTAGACCTCCCGTCTAGAAGTCTGGGACTAGATAGAGTTAACAAGAAAAAAAAATCTGGTAGTGCTAGTTCCTGGGATAAATATTTCTAGGATTCATAGGAAGGGGTGAGCTCTCAATGCATCTTCGAGGACACACTCCCAAAGACCTAAACTATCAGCACTAGGCCCCACCTCCTGAAGGTTGTGCCATCTCCCAGTTACAGCACAAGCGAGTGATCAAGACTTAACACATGACATTTGAGAGGCATTTAGGATATTAAACCATAACAGATACCATCCCAATAAGAGAAGCCAATGCCTGGAAAAAGGCAGGGCTTTCAGTGAACACTATGGAACCCTGGCCCAACCAGTTCTAAACATCACACAGTGTTTATTGCCCTGTATGTTCTCCACAATCAAGATACGATGCAGAAGTATTCCATTGGAATTAGATTGTAAACTTCTCAAAACTGAGACTAGATTTAGTATTTCTTTGAATCTTCAGCGCACAACAAGAGCTAATTACTGACTCCTCTACAGAATTCAGACAAGATAGCATATCAATAAGTGCCCTGGTAGAGGAACTGCTATTCAAGTAAAGGAAGTAAAACACCAATACAACCTTTTAATAATAGTAGCTAAGGGCTGAGGATTTAGCTCAGTGGTTCCGGCACCTGGCTTGCAACTGCGAAGTCCCAAGTTTGATCCCCAGTAACCACATACCACAGTGCAAGGTGTGGGTCTTATTCCTGTGATCCCAGCACTTGGGAGGCAGAGACAAGAGGATTGTTGAACATGAGACTTGCCTGGGCTACAGTGAGCATGAACTATAAAGCGAGACCCTGTCTCAAAAAAATTTTTTTAAATAATAGTAGCTAACATTTACTAGGCATTTAATAAGCATCCAGTACTGCTTGCTTTCAGTAATTTGCATATATCAATTTATTGAATCCTCATCACAATATCCAGGTACTCTTGTTATTCAGTCTACAGGTTGAAGAAGGTGAGGCAAAGTACAGTTACTCAGATGCATATAAGAAAGTCGCTTAAGATGAAAACTCAGTAGTCACATAACTAATGCCCAACAAAAATAAAATCTTAGTCTCATGTTTCTACCAACAGGACTTATCTAAGGCAGTTTATCACAGGAGTGTTTCCTCTTTTGGACAGGATAAGAGAATGAAAAATAAAGTTTAGCTTAGTTTTTGATAAAACCTTAATGTATTATATTGATTTATATATTCTTGGTGATGTGGTTTTTCACATTGCTGCAGTATAGTTTATTGTAGAAGCCTTTGATAATCTATTTTATTAGTCCAATCTGTTCCATTACTGTCTTACTAAAATATATCTACTTGTTAACCTAGACATAACAAGCCATTTATCTTTGAGCCAAAACTCTTAGTATTTGAATCTGTATTAGAGAAACAGAACCAATAGGATATAGAGAGATGTTTAAGAGAGGATTCATTATTGGATGGGCTAACATGGTTATGGAGGTGGGAAATTGATCTGCCATCCACAATTGGAAAAGCCAGTGGCATCATTCAGTCCTAACCTGACGTCCTGGAGCCAGGAATGCTGATGATGTAGCTTTCAGTCCCCAGCCAGATGCCTGAGGACCAGGGAGTGCTCCTGGTCTAAATGCTTAGCTGTGAAGGAGGGAACCTGGAGTTCTGATGTTCAAGGGCAGGAGGTGATGGACAGCCAGCTCCAGGAAGGAGTAGAATTCATTCTTCTTTGCTTTTTGTTTTCTTTGGGCCCTCAGTGGATTAGATGACAGTTTGGGGAGACATCCTTTTACTCAGTCCACTGATTCAAATACTGAGCTTTTCCAGAAACACCTTCAAGTACACAGCCAGAAATGATATTTAACCATTATTCTGGGGGTCCTGTAACCTGAACAAATTGATACATAAAGTTAACCATCTTATGATACATGCCTTTATCTTAAAATCAATAAGGAGAAAATGAGAGGAAGGGAGAGGGAGAGAGCGAGAGCAATCATTTTAATAAATATCTAAATAGATAGCTACTTCTTTCAATAAATAAATTTTGAGTCTTCCCTGTGCAAGGCATCAGTTATGGCTGGTGTGTAAATGTCCCCCAAAGGTTTGATGTGGTCCTAGGTGCAGCTTTTTGGTGGTGGCTGGATCTAGGATGTGTGATGCTGGGATCTAGGATGTGACGCTTGGGGTAGGGATTTAGCTCAATGGTTCCAGAGTCTCCCTTGCAAGCACAAGGTCCTGAGTACGATCTCTGGAACTATATACCACAATGGTGGGCTTGGTGCTCACACCTGTAATCCCAGCACTCAGGAGGCAGAGGCAGGAGGATTGCTGAGTTTGAGGCTTTCCTTGGCTACATGGTGAGCTCAGGGCCAGCCTGAACTACAAAGCGAGACCCTGTCTCAAAATGAATGAATGAATGAATGAATAAATAAATAAATAAATAAATAAATAATGTGATGCTGGGGTTGATTCATGGTGGAATGCTAGGATTTAGGTGGCCCCACCTGGGTGTGAGTACTACACAGGCTAAGGGTGGGCAGGCTAGCTAGAATATAAGGGACAGAAAGAGAGTTTCTGCTTGTCCTTTTTACTTGCTGCTTCTTTGCTACTTTGTGTCTTTGTTGCCTTTTGCTCACCATGAACTATTTCTCCTCTGTGATGCCTATCTCTCATGCCACCCTGCACTGGGACCAGCAAACTATGAGCTGAAACCTCTACATGCTGTAAGCAGAAATACACCTTCCCTCCTTTACCTTTGGGTGTTGTGTATTTTGTCTCAGCAATAAGAACAGTAACTAAGACAGTGCTTTTCTAGATTCTGAAGAAACAATGAACAAAACAAATCCAAAGAGCTTACCTTTTAGTGAGTGAAACTGATATTAAATAAATCATCACAAAGTAAATACAAATTACATATTTCACTTTGGATGAAAAGTATCTAATTTTGTTTGGGTGTATGCCGGAGAATCTTTCCTGAGGAAATGACATCAAATGTGACTTGAAAGAGTGAATCATAGATGTCTTGGTGTTTTTTCCTTAACTAGAATTTTTACACATTCTTCTATTTTTTTCTGGAAAACATACTCTACTCACATTCTTAGCCTATATGCTTTGAACACAGTTCTGCCACCTCTGGCTGCTAGTTGTAGACAAGATGCAGGGTCAGGCAGAATCTACTCCATCTCCTCAGCCTCTGAGGTGAGTCAGTGTGTCCAGGGCTGAGCACACAGCCTCTGCTATGCCAGTCCTGCACCACATTTCTGGAAAGAGACCAGGAGGTTACATTCACTGCATTGTCAACCTGATCCACCCTGAGTTGGATTCAGACACTTGTCTACATCAACTCTGTTCTTCCAGATATAACAATATATAACAAGGTTCACCTCACAGGCATTTGATTATTAACACTTCTCAGTATAAAATTACCCAATAAGTACACTTGAGATGCTGGTACTCTGTACAGAGACAAACATGCATTATTACTAATATTTCCTTGGACTTTGTTTTAATCACAAGAATATCCATTAGCTTAATGTCTGTGGTTTCTGACTGTTACCTTACTCATTCCTGCCCAACTGATGAGTTTAAGAGAAAGCTAGATATGGTAACTCCATTGTCACCTCCCACCTTATGTGGAATCTTACTCCTGGGAGACTATGTCTGCAGTGATTGTGTTTCTCAGGTTAATGGGGCCACATGGTAGGGAAAGCTTACTGCTAAAAAATGTCTGCCAAACTGGCATCTACTCTTAGGAAGTGTCCAGTCACATTTCGCAGTGCAATGTTCACTAATGACAAAGATTAGATTTTGAACTCCATCTTCTTGATTCTTGTCTTTTTTTTTTTTTTTTTGAGACAGGGTCTCACTTTGTAGTTCAGGCTGGTCCTGAGCTCACCATGCAAGCCTTGAACTCAGCAATCCTCCTGCCTCTGCCTCCCAAGTCCTGGGATTATAGGCATGAGCCACCATGCCCAGCATTGTGGTATGTGGTACTGATTGCTGGTGGGTGTGAGTCACCATGGCCAGTATTGTGGTATGCAGTTACCGGGGATCAAACTCAGAACCTTGCACTTGCTAGGCAGGTGCCAGAACCACTGGGCTAAATCTCCAGCCCGCTTTCTGTCTTTCAGATGGTACTAAACTTGATAGACTTGAATAGTTAAAGAACATGAGTAAAATAACATTTCTTAAGTCCTCTCAACTTCAAATTTGAAAGCCATTAATAGCGTGACACTTACTGAGTCCCCTCAAATTCCAGTAATTGTTGGGTGTGGTTTTGGTCCACATCTATAATCTTAGTGCTTAGGAGACTAGTACAAAGGATCATGAGTTTAAGGTCAGCCTGGCTACCGAATGAGTTTGAGGCAAGCCTAGGCTCCATAATGCATTTGAAGCCAGCCTGGGCCACATAATGAGACATTATCTCAGAAAAAAATCCAGCACTTATGTATTCATCTTAATGCTAACTGAAAAGGCATATGACCTGTTAATTAAACTCTATGACCACATAGATATTATTGTTTAATATGAAGCTAATTATTTTAATGTGGTCAACTTAGTATGAAGGCAAAATATGAAGAAAACAAAAGAAGTAGTATGAAATTATAAATTTGGAAAATTGGCAAAAGCATTCTGAATTATGTGAATGATAAAAGTTTGGGTATTGCTGTCCCAAAAAGGGCACTGTGGTATCAAGCACGTGTTGATTCCATCCAGGAGTTTCATCATAAAAACAAAACCAAAAACACCAATTGTCAATCCAGAGAAAAGTTGGTAAGTTGATGAGACCTTTTCTAACATAAGTAACATTTCTTATTTCATAAGAAAAGTATGAAATAGAATCTCATAAGTTAAACTGAAAATATCTGTGTGAAATAATAACTTTTAAAAATATATTTCTGGGCTGGAGATTTAGCTCAGTGGTTCTGGCGCCTGCCTTGCAAGCGCAAGGTCCTGAGTTCGATCCCTGGTAACCACATACAATGCTGGGTGTGGTGACTCACGTCCACCAGCCATCAATACCATATACCACAGTGCCGGGTATGGTGGCTCACACCTGTAATCCCAGCACTCTGGAGGCAGAGACAGGAGGATTGCTGAGTTCCAGGCTTGCTTGGGCTACATAGTGATCTCAGGGCCAGCCTGAACTACAAAGTGAGACCCTATCTCAAAAAAAATTTTTTTTTAAATAAAATAGCTGGGGATTTAAAATATATATATATATATATATGTATATGTATATATATATGATATACATATATATATATTTCCATTCTCAATGATGGAGCAACAACTTCAATAACACACTGGATCAGGGCACATTCAAGTGCCCTCCTTCATTCTTTAACTTTATGTTCTAATGCAAAGACACAGAATCCCTCGGGGGGCATAGCTAATTTCGTGATGTAGTATATGCAAAATTTAAACGCTTTCTCCATCATTTTTTTGTTGCCATATTCAGTGGCAGGAATGTTTTCAAGGAGCAGAAAGTAAAGGGCCTAACAGAAAGCACCTCCCATTGACTATTGATGACAAATGTCTATTGTAAAAATAAAACACTGAAAGCAAAAACAAATCAAATGTATACCCAAGTCAAAAACACAACCCATTCCTGTAGTCCATTGTGCAAAGCTTCATTCCCATTACACTTCCTTCCCTTTCTGTACACGCCTGTAGTGAAAACTGCCTCTTCTTTGCTACTGTTTTATTATCCTGGCGTATGTTCTAAGAAATTACACAGTTTAGTGTTTCCCACTAATTTTTAAAAAATTATATGTCCCTACAGTTTTGGGCATCAAAATCATCATCACCGTCACCATCATCATAGGATAATCAAATGCAGATGAGTCTTGTGGAAGTCTCTGAATCCCAAATGACTCAAAAATAGCAAGTTAATATGAAGTAGACCCCAAAAATCACATTGTAGAAAATGGTGAATAGACCATGTGTACTTTTTATTGATTTTAATAATTAGGAGTATTTGACCTTCTATTAATTTTTTTATCCTTATGAGACATAGTTATCTACATTTCACTCTCTGTTTAGGAGAAAAAAACACTGGAAAAGGTAAGCCAGATATTCCTATTAAAAAGTAGATAGCAAGAGCACCTTCACTCTAAGGTGTTCTGATAAGATAATCTTTTCTTTGGGTGTGCTAAGAATTTTTTGACCCCCAAAGGGGGAAAATAGTAATACTGAGCCCCTGTGGGTATGTGAATATAAGCATAGAAAGGCAAGCACAAAAAGAAAGAAAAGCATCTAATCCATGATATTGGTGCTTTAGAGTAAATTTAAGTGAAACTATGGTAGTAAATTCTATAGTCTTTGTTTTTATATGTGTGTGAATTAGGGTTTTGAAATGTTTAAAAGGACTAGCATTCTAAAACAAAATTGCAGCTAGTTAAAACTGTTTTAAATGACTTGCTTAATAAATTTGTAATTGATGTTTAAAGGTTGAGAGAAAAATTAGTTTTTGTTTGGGGTTACAGATTCATGAGCTTAATAAGATAAGCATTAAACAGAAAACAACTGATTGGGAATATTCCTCCCTATGCAAAAACCCTTCAGACCTAAAAGAGAAATGTGCTCTTACCTTGTGTTAGCTATCTATTCCCATGCAACAAATCATCCTAGAATTTACTGACTCGAAGTACTTATTATCTCACAGATTACCCCACCACCACCCCCGTGCATAGATCAGAGCTCTGGACAGGTCTTGGCTAAGGGATTTGGGCTCCAGGCCTCTCGCAGGCTGCAGTTAAGATGTCACTCCTGGATGCAGTCGTGCAGCTGTTCCTCCTGGAGTCACTCCTAGAGTCACTGGCAGAAGCAGGTTTCTGGCTGGGTGTAGACTAAGGCTTCAGCTCCTCCCCTGGCTGCTGGCTGGAGGCCACCTGCTGCTCCCTGTCATGTGCACCTCTCCAGGAAGTACAGGCATGGTAGGCAGCTGACTTCCTCAGCTGCCAAGCAACAAAAGCCATGGAAATAGTCATGGGCTTATATGACTTAAACTCAGGAGTGATGCCACATCATTTTTGCCATATCCTCCTGTTAGAAATGAATCACGAGGTCCAGTCCATACTCAGGGTGGGAAAGCATCCAGAAGGTGGGGATCTTTGGAAGCCATTCTAGAAGCTGTCCACTTGTGAACTTTTCTAATGCATCAGCGGATAAGTCAGTAATACACAGAAGGCCCTGTAGGTGAAAACAAACATATCTCCAATGAATTACCAAGTCTTTATTGAAACCCTATATGCCAGGCAATGTGGGAGATGCTAAAGATGCAGTAAGGGATGAGGGAATACAATGTTTAGAAGAAAGAGTTAACTACTCTCTACTCTCTTCCTTTCTTGACAGCTATCACTTTATTTTGCAAATATTCATTTAAGTCTCTGGTGCAACTAGATACCTTTGAAGGGAGATGCAATGCCTCTTTCATTTTTGTGGCTATTCCTGCCTTGAACATAACAAACACATAGGAAGCCTCCAAAACAGGTAATTCTTTGAACCTGAAAATAACACACCATATCAACCTTAGTATAGATTGATAGCTCCAGTTTTCTGGATTTTTTTTTCAGTACTGGGGATAGAACTCGGGCCCTTGTGAGTCCCAGGTTGGCGCAGTACCACTTGAACTAAATCCCTAGCCCTGATAGCTCCAGTTTTCTGAAAAATAATCACTGATGAGGACAAGGCCTTGGGAGCCAGATATAAGTGATGCTAAGAAGAGTATACAAAGAGAAAGCTCATGATGTTAAAAAACAAATAAATAAAGGCTGATTCTAGTTTTGTCAAATGCTGACTTAACTGTACCCCACCACCCCTGACTTTCATCCACTGAGGAAGCTCTACTGCATTATGTAGATCTCTGTAGTTTGCATGTTCTTTAACACAGGCAGTAATTATATGCCACAATTTTGACACTGACATAACTGCATTTCTCTCATGTAATTGCATGAATGTGAACTCTCTATAATTACTGTGTTTAATTAGAAAATGAAGAGATGCAACTAATGAGGACAGGTGATAAAAACTGTGAATGTTTCTTTTGGATTTACTTTTAGTATGAAGATCACTCTGAGTAAGCTCTAGTGAACCACAGAGGGTTTTTTTTTTTAAAGAAATGTTACCAGTACTCATCTAAATGAATATATTACCAGAGCAATTCATATTTGCAGAAGACTTAGAATAAGAAAACATTATCTTCTCTGTGGCCTGAGCTTAATTGATGTTTTGGGCCAGTTTAATTTGGAAAGTAAATTATAGATCACGAAGTTAATGCCAAATGTTGTTTTCAAAAGTGTTTAAATGTGCAACAATTCTTCAATGAATATCTTATCTGAAAGCCCAAATAAAAACAAGAAAAAGTGCAGAGTTTTTCTAGAGACAAAGGTTTAAGGCCTAAGTACTCTTCTTTTTTCTTCATAAAATCTCCTAAACAGACAGGAAGAGGAATACATAGTCATTTCAAACCACAAGTATCTTCTAAGGAGCTGAGAAAGGATGTGGGGCCTGGTGTGTAAAGTGGCCTGGAGGCTGAGCTACAGGTAGGAACAGGGACCAAAAAAAAATGAGCCATCCTGCTGACAGAATAAGAGCAGAAGTAAACTAAGATGGGGAAAAGGGAGAAACAAGGAGCCTTCTGGGTGGTTCTAGTAGCAAGAACATTACACAAAAGAAGTCTTCTCTCATTATAATTATGCAGTAGCAACCCCAGATAGCTGTCCATTTTCAGCGCAGTTTGACTTCCCAGTGGCCAATGAAAGCCAGTATGTGTGAGATTCAAAGAAAGTGCCTACTGTTCAGTCCATGTGGATCTGGTATCAAAAGAATATATAGAATTAAGGGGTGATCAGTGAACTGAACTAATTTCATTGTTAAAATTATTCCAGGAGTTGGGGCCGGAGATTTAGCTCAGTGGTTCCAGCACCTGCCTCGCAAGCCCAAGGGTCCTGAGTTCAATCCAGCAACCATATACAATGCTGGGCGTGGTGACTCATGCCCACCAGCAATCAATACCCCATACCACAGTGCCAGGTGTGGTGGCTCACACCTGTAATCGCAGCACTTGGGAAGCAGAGACAGGAGGATTGCTGAGTTTGAGGCTTGCCTGGGCTATATAGTGAGCTCAGGGCCAGTCTGAACTACAAAGCAAGATCCTGTCTCAAAAAAAAAAAAATTATCCCAGGAGTTGACAAGTATAAAATGCTTAAAATCTGCTCTTGCACATAATAAGGCTGATATGTATTTGTTAAATAAATACATTCTATGTGCATTCACTAAATCAAGTCCAGCTAAACCGCCCAAGCAGAGGAAACAAAAGTCACAGGAATAAGTACCAAAGTTAGCCAAAGTATTTTCCTCAAATTGTAAAGCCAAATTCATTTGACTGAAGCCCCAAGAGTTAATCACATTAATGATAAATACTAAGCCTTTTTTCATCTTATATTCTGAGGATCTGGTACATATATCTGGAACATAGTAGAAATCTAGTGAGGAATTATTTAATGAATAAATGAATGGATTAATGTTACATTTTTAAAGATATGCATCCATTTAAAAATTGAGCTTTTAAAGGATATAATATTATTTTTATTTGTTTGCTTGTCATTTAGTACAAGGTCTCACTATGTAGTTCAAGTTGGTCTTGAAATCACTATGTGAGACTGAGTACAGGGGATATAGTTGTGATACAGTATTATTTAATCACAGCATCATTGTGACAATTTTTTAAATCTTCATGCTTGTTTCTATCTGTAATGGGATTCTCATATTCCTAGGAATACCAGTTGGCTAACTTTGTCCTAAACTTACCTCAATTCTGCCCAACCTACTGCCAAATACTTGTAGTTTACAAATTGGAAACAGAATATTTTAGCATAAACATACCTCTCCTAGTAGGAAAGAACTCAGGTATATAGAGTTTACACATCAGGAATCATAAGTATTATTTCCACATGCACAGAACTGTAGTTCTACTTTCAAAACACCATATATCCATAATTCAACTGCTTTTTACTACACTGGCCCAAGCATCATTGCAATAGTCTCCTAGCTGCCTCCCATGTCCGCACTTAGCCTATAGCATCTTCTCTCAAAACAGCAGCCAGAGTGGCCTGCTAAAAAACCAGATCATGATCCTCCTCTGCTCCAAACACTTCTATGAGCTGGCCTCTGATCAGGGCAGAAGTCACCCTAGATATTTCAGACATGGAGGCTGTGTTACAGGATTTGGATGTAAAGATTAATACCTGCCCGAAGTCATAACCACTCTAGGCAGGAGAAACAAAAGGGGAAATAGTGTAACACTGAGCCTAAACTCAGAGCCATCCAATCACACCATGTTTTCATTATTTCCCCACTTTCCATGCTTTGTTTTGTTTTGTTTTGTTTTGTTTTGTTTTGTTTGTTGAGACAGGGTCCTGCTTTGTAGTTTAGCCTGGCCCTGAGCTCACTACATAGCCCAAGCAAGCCTTGAACTCAGCAATCCTCCTACCTCTGCCTCCTGAGTGCTAGGATTATAGGTGTGAGCCACCATGCCCGGCACTGTGGTCTGTGGTACTGATTGCTGGTTGTGGAATTGTTATATGTGGTTACCAGGGATCAAACCAGGGTCCTTGCACTTGCTAGGCAGGTGCCAGGACCACTGAGCTAACTCTCCAGCCCCTCCATGCTGTGTTTTAATTATTTCTTTACATATCTATCACCTCTTCTAAAACTGTAAGATTCATGAGATACCAGAGGATCAGTGCTTCTCTGGGTGATTATAATATAAGCAACTAGCTGTGTTGGCCTTAAAATATATGTGTGGTCAAGTGTTCCTGTTAAAAAGTTGCAAATACACAAAGGTCTCTTGACATCACTCCTTTCTTTGGAAGGGCAGAAGAGTCCATGCCCCAGAAACAGAAGGAAGGAGATCATTGTGTACCAAAGCCAAAGGAACTGGTGAGCAAGAGTTAGAGAGGGAGGACAGGTAAAATCATGGCTTCAGAAAATATTTTTAGCTTCTTTATTAGAAGTATTTATGTTGCCCAAAAACCATTCCATTCCTGAGTCATTTTAGCATCCGAGTATTAGAGAATAATAAATAAATCTTGAAAAATTATGAAGTTATAAAATCAAAATCATTGTCCCAGAAAAGCAACAAATTTCAGTAGATAGCAGATTTTACAGTATTATTCTGAAGGGCAATGGGAGATAACAGATTTGCAGTATTATTCTCCAGGGACGTGGGAGTGGGTGTTAGAGGCACAAAAGTTCATTAACAAACACATTTTTAAAAATTTTCTAACCAACTTTAAGAGGAAAGACTCATCCTTACAAAGTACATCCATGGAGAGCAGAAATGCAACTGCCAAAAATTCAACTTTAGACAGTTTTTCTCTTAGAGGTTTCTAATAGATGCCTGTAAAATATCTGCAGTTCTTTATAAAGAAACTGTGGCTAGATTCTCAAACTTAAAACAGATTTATTTAGTCATCATTCAGAGGCTGGAAGAAGTCCTATCACAGACACATACTTGAGCACTGAGTTTGTCACCGGTAGCTTTGACTTGGCTTATAACCTCAGCCATTAGAGGCATGCAAAGTTGTCTTATCTCGTCTTGACCCAAGAAGTGCTGCTGCTTACTGCCTGTATGGATGTTACCCAAGCACAGCACCCAAAAGGGGCTTTGGAAGGCACGGCCTCCTCAATTTGCCTCCTCTCTCCACAGTGAACAAACATTGCTTTCCTTGCAGTGGCCTGCCAGAGCATTCAGCACCAGCTATTCCTTCCCTCTTCTGCTTAATTAAAAATTCCATTTGACCAGTGACAATTTCAGATACATTACAAGCAATGGGGATTCAGTTCATCAGAAATCTACCTTTTTATTCCTTTCTCGTTGTATAATGTTGCAAAATAACTCCCAACCAGAAAATGACTTTAACTTGCTGCCTGAAGTGTCTATTTATTTGTTCACTGGCGCAAGGAGAAAAGTGAGCTATGTCAAATGAGATACATGCACATGTTTCTAGAAAGATCATTTAGAACCGGTCTCAGGCCAGACTCATTCAGGAATGCCCCTGCTACTTAGACCCACATGGAGATGTGACCAGCCTCATGAAATGTCATCAAATAATTGAGTTTTGCTAGCGGTGAAAGTGATTGCCATTGTACTGGCTTTCTTGCTGAGAGAGGAGAGGGAGGAGGATGGAGCAGTTGGTTAGAAATAACATTAGGAAGGGTGCACTGAAGGTGGACATGCAAAAGCCAAGGCTACGGATTACAAATCTGACAAGGCTGCAGGCCGTTCTCGTTGCAGGCAGGGCACCTCAGGGCCCGGTAGGACTCCTTGAATCTGTTGGCCAACATCGAGAACTTGCTTCCGTGGCACAGAGAGCACGTGGCACTGCCAGACCCTCGGCAGTGGAAACAGTTGTCCTCGGGCAGTTCCCCATCCTGCAAAGGACAGGGCAGGGTTTAGTCAGAGCAGTTCACATCCATCGTTCATGTGCAGCTCAGTACAGCACTGGGCTCTGGCAAAGTGCAAAACGAAATTAGAGAAAATGCTTCCCCCAGATGCCAGCCTGGGGACTGGCTGGGACACAAAGTGATTTTACCAGAGAGGATTTCTCTCATAAACATTACCAACATGGCACCTACTGCTGGCACGTCTGGCATTCTGAGACTTCATGTTCTTCATCGTCCTTGTTACCATTTGACATGTTGTTTCTGTAAGTTCCATTAGGCCAAGACTATCTTCCTCACTGTGAACTACTAATAAAGAACTCTTGTATCATCCTTGGTAGACACCAGATTGTTCAAAGAACTTCCAGGTATCCCTCCTTCTAGTCCTCATAATTACCCCGTGAGATGGTGTGAGTACTATCACCCCTGTGTTTCACATAGATCAGAAAGGTGCTGAGAAGCTAATTGCTGATGCTGAACACACAGTGTGGAAAAGGAGGAAATGGATTATGGTCTCTGCAGACTGAGCATCAGCATTCATGCTCCTAATGATGATGTACATGGCCCCTTCTCCTAGCTGACCCATACTATGCTCCAGAAAGATTGTGCAACTCAAAGACCAAGTAGATAATGAATGAATGAAGGTACTAGCCTTCAAAAGCTAGCTCTGAAATGGGAAATATTTTATTGTCTTTGAGAACTGAGTAAAGCCCAGTGATCAAGAGCTCTGTGCCCTGGAGCCAGTGGCCTAGGCCTGAAACTATTGTCTGAGGAGGCTGTACAGCTTGGACAGTCTTTCAACCTGTCCTAATCTGCATCTCTACTTGTAAAATGGGAATGATGATGCACTTCTGAGTAGCTGGAATATTGAACTGAAGAACATATATGTAAATGCAGTGTTTTCTGGCTTATCACCTATCCCCCCTAAAATTCAGTTCCATTTTAAACCTTACCAAAAAAGTCTGGTCCTTAATTCTTGCTTTCCGGAAAATGCCCCTTCCCTGTTGTCTTCTTTCCCTGGAGACATCTCAAGGAAATTGACAACTTCATACTCCTTATAAAACTATCAGTCTCCCAAGAAATAAGAGTGACACCAGATCCACACCAGGTGTGTGCAGTAATCGAGCCCTGTTCATTTCATCTTCTAAATGTCTGCTCAGATCCATCCTTACTTCTCCATCCTTCACCCCCTTCCCTAACCGGGATGCCCACCTCCTCTGGCCATGAATTCAGGGTGGAGTCTTCCTGTTTTGAGATCTTCTGCCCACAGATGCCAATTGTATTAAATGGTCTGGTCATAGAAAGTTCTATGGAACGCTTTCAATGAACACTGCCCTCTAGGTAAAATCTTAGGATGAAGCCCAGCCTCAACTGATTTAAATTTTTGTCATTTTCTTCATCAGGCTCTTGTCTTTTGGTCTTTCTGTTCTAGGTCTCCAGAATCCCTTCCCTATGCACCCACACACACACACACACACCCTGCCCAGCCAACTCCTTCTAGTTCCTGGATGTTAGTTGAGCAACTCTGCCTCCAAGAAGCCATGCTTCTCCATCCAGGGCCAGGCACTGCTCCTGGCATGCCCATCTCCTCTCTACCATACCAAATTCTGCCACGGGCTAGACAGAGCTCTGTGTCTAGGACCTTTTCACCATGGCTTCCTGAGCAGTGCCTGCTACAATATTTGTTGTTCACAGTGTTGTGCAGAAAACCATTTTTGTCCTTAAATGCTAGGAGCACGACAGCTGGTGTCCATTGGATAGCTCCACCCTCTAGCATACCTTTGTTTGATAACCTAAGAATAAAAAATAGTGTCTGAAAAAGTAAGTATAAATTTCAAAAATGGCTCCCTTGTGCTGCAAAGTGCTTAGGTAGGTATTCCATTTAATTTACATTAGACTTAGGGAATGGAAGTGATCACTCAGTTGCTGAGGAAGTCACATGAGGAAGTCACATGAGGAAATCTGTGTACTCTCTGCTTAACATTTTATTGATTGTTGCCAGATTTAACATATTAACATTAACAATGGAGAAATGGTTTTCTTTCCTTAAAATATTCAAAATAAATGTATTTGCCAAAATACTCTTAAAGCAAATTGACATGAACCATTTTTCTGCCAAATCCAGTATGTTTTATGTTTTGTGTTTGATTCCAGTAATCCACTAGTGATATAAATCAACATTGTCAAAGAAAGTACAATAGACACTAACGTAATGCTAACCATGTAAGCCAAAAATTCATTTGCATAAACTGCCTGGTCAGATGTTGTGAAGTAACCTGGTGAGCATTTTTGTAGAGAACAGAAACAAATTTTCAATGAACTGACATCTAATGTCAAATTGTTCTAGGGTATATTATTAAAGATTTCACTGGAGTTTCTCCCTTTTTGTCATGGGGTACCAATCTTTTGCAAGTCACTTACCCTCAACCTGCCCTGTTTAATCATTTCATTAATTGAACAGGTATTCAAAGAGCCTCCTTCTAATACAAGGAATAAAAAAGTATAAGCCTCTTTCTTCCTTTCTCGGTGTTTTCTAAAATTCTTCTCAAAAAGCATATAGTGGGAAGATATAGAATATAGACACAGGCAAACCTTTGGCTTACTGGACTGGCCCCTTGACCAGAGAGAGGGGCACTAGCAGTCATCACAGGTTCAAAAGCTTATGTGCCAGATTGGAGATGGCAGAGCTATAGACATCATCAAGAGTTTGGCAAACAAACAGAGGTGTAACCTCTAGTGAGTTACTGAACCTCTCTGAGGCTCTCTGAGCCACAGACTACAGTAATACCTGCTTTGCAGGGCCCTTGCGAGAATAAAATGGACTACTGCATGGAATGTACTGGGCACGGTACCAGCTGTTGTGAACCCTCAATACATGGCAGCTGTTGTTATTATTCTTATCATTATTATTATTATCTGAAAGATGAGATCACATAAAGCATGACAGAAGACAAGTGATTTACAGCCTCAAGCCACTGAGCTCGCAGCCAGATATTTTCCCCTTGCATGTGTTACTGTGGCCCAATTCAATTAATCTCCTCCTTTTCTTTCATAGGCGATGTAGAGGTTCAAACATGGCCTGTCTTTCAGCCTTGCTCTGCTCTTCCATTGGGCTCTCACTACATCTGGGTTCCATAGAACAGAACAAAGAATCTCTCTGTCACAGGGGCCCCTTGGTGTTCTTTGACCCTCTCTTTTGGAATGAAACTTGTCTGGGCATTTATTGCATAAGGATCGGACAAACAAATAGCAATTTAAAACAGAGTTTAAAGGATAGACAAATGAAGTATAACCTTTTATGGCAACCTTCTGCTACACAGCTCTGTCCTAGTTTACAGCATTACAGCTAAAACCTACAGATCCCTCCAAATTGAATTTAAAGGTAATTGTCTTGTCAGGCCTGCTGTTGCATTTTCATTCAGGTCTGCAGTGTGACCTGCATTTTACCATTTCTGGCACTCCTCTAAAAATGTGTGCTCCTATGGGTTACAATATGGGAGGAGAAATGATGTCATTAAAGAATTTTAAGGACGAAAATAGTGCTTCAGATCACAATGTTCAGTCGTCTCCTGGCTGCCATGCTGGGTTCTTAATAGTTCTGCATAGAAGACAGTAGAAAACAACAGCAGATGCTTCCTACTAGTTGGTACTTTGATCTCAGATCCTAATATTCGTCCCACAAATATTTAACTAATATCTATTGAGCATCTATTATGTGCTGCGCTCTGTTTCTCTTGGCACTAGAACTGCAGTGTGGCATCCAATATAAACATGGCCCCTGCCTTATAGAGGCCAGATTGTAGCAGGTAAGATCAATCATTAGCCAAATGACCACACAAATGAGAGATAACCACTGTGAGGAACAGGGAAGCATCTCCTGACTGGTGTAGCCTGGAAGGTTTTATCCTCACAGAAGCTAAGGAAGACCCTCCTGAGGTGGGATGCCCAGTTGGTATCCAGTACAGAAGGCAAGAGAACCTAAGAAAACTTCCAGGAAGAGGGGATTTGCCTAAAGCAAAAGTCACAAGGGATTGAAGGACAGACAGTGTTTCTGCTGCAGAAAACAGGAAGAGAGATTGCAAGAGATAAGGCCAGCAGACCAGGAGAGATTTCTGGAACAAATAAGAACTTCTGGTTTTATTCTGTGGTAGTTAAACTTACCTGTCAACTTGATTGGTTTAGGAGTGGCCTAGGAGATTAGTAAAGCACACTGGGTGTATCTCAGTGGGTTGTAGAGTGTGACCTTGGTCCTTGGCCCTTCCTCTCCAGCAATGTTTCCCTGTTCTGTTTCCATGAACTCAGCAGCTTTGATCTGTCATACCCTTCCACCATGATATTCCTGCCTTGTTGGCAAATGACCATGGATTAAATATTTTATAAATATAAATAAGCCACTCCTCCTTGAAGTTATGTCAGTGTTTCATGGTATGGGACAGGTGTTTTGTCCAGTGACAAAAGAAATGTCTAAAAAATAAGAGGACATTAAAAGCTTTGAGGGCTGAGAGGTTAAGAAGGGGATGATAAAATCAGACTTTCATGTCAAAACCATTTTATTAAGGGTAATATCAAGTTGGGAAGAAATACAAACAAAACTTTAGACCTCTAAACTTTAGGCTGGAGCCCAGCTGGCTCATGCTGTGGTATAAGCAGGTTGAGAAGCAAAGAGAAGAGTAGAAAGTGGATTCTGGACAGGTAGATAGATTTACAAAGTAAAACAAAAGAGCTCACAGAAAGTCTTTGATATCTTGGCCTAATGTCTTCTATCGAAGCCCAGCTACAGGCTCATGACCTTCTTAGAGTGGGAATCACTCAGGTTCTGGAAAGCCCTTTGTCAGTTTTTCCATACCAAGTCACAAATGAGGAGACTAAGTCCCGTAGAATACTTTAGATCCCAGTAGACTGAATCTATGCGAAAGCAAACTCATTTCTCCTACCGCCCAATCTTTTACAGTCTTAGTTTAAATTCATCAAAACTGCCTCCCCACTCCCTGCTTACACTGCTTCCCTTGCTCTGTGACTGAACATGTCTAAATGATAGTTTCCAAGGTGACACGGTATATAGGGAGAAAACTTTACAGTGTTTATGTTCTCTTTAAAAATAGGTGAAAAAGTGCTCGCTTAGGCAGCACATATACTAAAAATAGGTGAAAAATTAAGCTCTACTTTTTAAAAAGTGTTTATACCTATTTTTAATAAATCAGTTAATACTAACAGGTTCACTCGGCCTGCCAGACCTCAGAGTGCACATCCAGATCATTTGTTTGTTTTCAGTATATTGCAACACACTGCAGTTTCCTTATGCCTAGACATGTGCACTTGCAAGTGATATTGCTGCAAAATGGGCAGGTGGCTCCAGCAAGTCTCCTAGGAAGCTGTGGGTTAAGGATAACACCAGTCATAGAAGCACAAGTAACTCCCTAAGGACAAGATAGAATTAATTTTTCTCCAGTTCTAGCACTAGCTATTCATAAGCTGTACTGTGTAGTGAAAATAAGAAAACAGTCAACCGAAAAATACAGATCATAAATATTTGAAATATGTACTTAAGTACTGCTAATGACATACCAGTAAAATACAATAAACACTAAAATTCCTTTACATCTCTAACACCTAAACATTTTAAATACCTTATTCAAAAGTTTTTACTTAGTAATTCACAAACCAAAACAATCTGGAGACCACTGTTGCAGGGTCTGCCCTCCCCAGTCGTACAGCCTGTGCCCAGACACACCTGTGTGTACTGATTGTGGGGGTATGTGCCTTCGACCTCCTCCAAGGGACTGTCATGCTGGTCTCTGTCTCTATAGCTTTCCTCCTTGCTCATCAGACACTCTTCTTCAACCTCCCCTTCCTTCTGGAGAATCTTCCTCATGAAGTCCCTCTTGTCCGTTGGGGTTCGAATGATTTTCAGGTTATTTGTGTAGATGATTATCTTTCCAAAATCTATAATAGGTGGGTGCTAGAGAAATGCAGAAAGAACATGAAAACTTTGCCACCAAACACTATGTACAGGGTTATAGGACCCATCCACATCCCAGGAAATAGGGCAGCGCCAGCCCGTACTTGCAATCCCATCAGACCCCAAATGCTATAGTCCATTACATGGCTTGTTTATTCTTTCTCAACGCCATGAAAATCAGATTCCTTCTTTTCATTCATAGTAACCATAAAATCTCAATTACTCAGAGTATAAGATCCTAGAGGACAAGATCTAGAGTTTTGGCATACCACAGCCCTCAGTGCAGGGCTAGGCACGATGAGTGCGCTTGATAAAAGCAAAGAAACATTCTAGACAAACATCTCTTCCATTTTTCCTGGGCCCACATAACAGTAGTAGACACCATTCGTGGAGTGCTATTTTTGTGTCAGGTATCAATGCTAAGAATTTTGCCAGTGTTGCCTCCCTGCTACCTACCCAAACATCCTTATGAAGTAGGTACTATGATTTCTACACTGTACGGTTGGTAAGACTGAGTCTCATTAGGGTTGATTCTCTTGCCGAGGTAAAGCACTTAGTCAGGTACTATGGCTGGGATTCAAACCCAAGTCATACTAAAGCCAGTATTCTTAACACCTCCACTTACTCCTCCCCAGATACAGGATCAATGCACATATTGTGCTATAACTTACTTTGCCATTATTCACACAATGTAAAAATCTTTTATGTCAATCAATATACCCTAAAGCATCACTATGAATAGCTTATGTTCCTTTGTATGGATTTATCTTGTGCTAGTTAATCTCTTGCTTGTGAACAAGTTAAGACAATACCACAGTGCAGGGGCTGGTGTGTAGCTCAGTGGTAAGCACTTGCCTAGCATACATAAGATGCTGGATTCAATCCTAAACTACAGCAGCCTGAGGAACTAAGTATTTTGAAGTTGTTTGATCAAGAATACGTATTTAGGCCCAGAATCAGGACAGCATGGAGAGGAATAACATTGGATCCCAATTCCCCCATCCACCTGTGCTGAGATACTGGAGGGTTGTGTACCTCTCCGGATGCTGGTCCACTCATCTGAGACAGAAGCTATGTAGCTGGTAAGCACTGCAACACACAGCCTAGATATTAAAATATAGAAATGTCCACAGTAGACAGTAAACACAGTAGACAGTACTGTCCAGAGATTCCAAAGTGCCCTCCCGTTACCCAGCCTCCCTTTCATGCATCTCTAACATCCCAAAACCCAGTGGATATGAGTCAGAGAGTAGGATCTCAGTTTTGAGGACCCTGCCCCATTCTCTGCTAGCTTCTGTGCTGATTGGAGAATGATCCTGTTTTTAAATATTCTAATCCCTGAGGCTAATGATATCAACCTTTGGGAAATGGGAGGCACCGAGGAAAACATAGAAGATGGGTTTGGCAAAAGCTGGAAATAATATGCAGAGGTGTGCATTGTGGCAGTTGTTATTAAAGGCTGTTCTTCAGTACTGCATGCACGTCCATGCTATACAAGTAAATAGCTCAGCATGAAGTATTTTGCCTTGTGTATAGAATTGCATAAGGCCAATCTATTTAGATCCTACAGTTAAACAGTTCTATTTATAGCCTTCATATATCAGTCAAACCTGACTTGAGCAACACTTCAGCATTCATGTTTCCTTCCTTGAAATAGTCATGAAGTTTTCAGTGACTATTAAGCCAGAGCTTCCTATCTGGCCCTGTTTTCTCTTGCTCTCCTCAATGGATCAGGTAGCAGCTTCCTTTTCCTATTATTTTATGTACACTGGATTCCTATTTCACACTCTGGACTATCAGTTTCTAAACACCAGATGATAAGGATGGTGGTACTTTTGGAAGGTTCCATTCCTACTTCCACTAATAGCCAAAGATATTCAGTTACCAGGAAGCTTTCTCACATCTAAAGCAATTTTTTCTTTTCTCTTTTTTGTTTCCTTCTTTCCTTTTCTTTTCTTTCCTTTCTTTGAAGGTAAAACTCTCAACTTGTCAAGAGAATCTAAGACCCCTGCTCCAGCCAGGATCATCAATATTTTTTAATGTACTCCAAAGACAGAGGGTCTTGAATCATCCGGAAGGTTTGTTTAAGTTTCACCTGTGTAACAGCCAAATTCTCTCTGTGTCTCAGGAAACTCTCTGAGTGTAACTAAAGTCTGTATTATCTGGTTACATCCAATTACCCATGAAGAACATTCACTCCTGCATTATAGAAGCCCAGGTTGGAGACAGGAAGTTTTCAGTCCCTTCCATTGTACCCACAGTGGTAAGCTCTGTGATGGTTCAGCATTTGTAAATACTCCTGTGTTGGTGGCAACAAGCCTAGGGATTGTTATCAGGCACCATTATACCTTTCCAATTGCTATGTTTTCAAATGCTGAGACCCTTTATTGGGTATAGGAATTTAATGGGATGTGGAGACAGACCTGGCCTAATTTTATTGAAATGTTATTTGGCATCTGTGTGATACTGTGCAAGTTGTTTAACCACGGTAAACTTCTGTTTTAAAACTCTACAAAATATAGAAATATAGTAAAGCTAGAATTACATCGTATGCACATAGTGGTATTATGAATGTTTCCTTCCTTCTTTTCCATTTCTATTTTTAAACTTTATAAATTTCAGTCAGTTTTAACACCCTAAAATATTCTGATTACTTAAAACTACTTTCTCTAAAAGTGAGGCTATAAATGTGTTCTAGAATGCATGGTTGATATTGTGAAATAGTAAATATTCAAAGGGTAATGGGGCATAGGGGTAAATAATGAAGAAGGAAAAAAAATGGTAAAAAAACAGAAACAATGCTGTGTATATAGAGGTGAGGGAGGTAGGCTGTGTAGGGGAGGGGGAAAAATGAGAATTAAGTTGTGTCATATACTGGTACAAATTCTCAATGTGGAATATAACTGTGGTGTGTGTATATATAATGTACCAATAAAATGTAAAGAAAAAAACTACTTTCTCTACATAACACATACAATTTTTTTTAAAAGTCAACATTTCTGTGATAAGCACCTGCTCACCATCACAGTGGTAGGTGATAGTTCCTGGACACATCCAAGGCACCAGGCACAATTCTAAGTGCATATTATTTATTTTTAAGTGCATATTATTTATTATTTATTTCTTGTTTTATGCACCATAGGTACCTCTTAAACGTACTTCTGTTACCTTCATATCATGGACAAGAACACTAAAGCTCAGCAAAGGGAAGATGTTACAAGTTCACACAGTAAGTAGGCAGAGCTGGGCATTGAAGCCAAGTTTCACTGACATCACAGCCTTTGCTTCATTATGATGATGATTATAGTAAAATATCTATAACATAAAATTTACCACTTAAACCATTTCTGAGTATGGTGTTCAGTGGCACTAAGCACATTCAAATTATTGTGCAGGCGTCACCTCCATCTGTTATTTCCAGAATGTTTTGTTCTCGAACTGAAACTTTCATTCCAATAAACAATAACTCCTTCTCCCACAGCTCTGACCACCATTCTACTTTATGTCTCAGTGAATTTGACTGTTCTAGGAACATTGTGTAAAAGCAGTCATGCAGTATTTGTTTTTTTGCACCTTGCTTAATTTTACTTAGCTTAATATCTTCAAGATTTATCCTTGGTGCAGTGTATCAATATTTCCTTTCTTTTTTATTCATTAAATTTATTTACTAAAATGTATATATTATGATCACATTCATCATGGGAATTTGTGCCAATACATGATAAATCTTGGTTCTTGTTTTTTTCTATTCCCACTCCCTCACTTCCACTCCTGCACCCCTCCCTTAGAAAGCTCTCCATTGTATGGGTGTACCATATTGGGATCATCCATTCTTCAGTCAGTGGACACTTAGGCATCTTCCAATTTTAGGCAGTTGTGAGTTGCCATGAAGATTTGTGTACAAATACAGGAAATCATGTTCAGAAACATTCCTTTGAATCAATGCACTGAGCTGCTGCTCAGTGTGGTCTCACAGCTGGCATTCATGAGAGATTATTTCACAATAGGATCTGCTATGTAAAAATCATGACATGCAAGGTCTCATTTCCTTATTTCTCATACCACATTACCAAACTATGTCAGTTGGCAAAACTACATGAATCCATCAGGCCTCCTCGCACCCCAGAGCCTGGCTAAGATTAGGAGATGGCAGTCAATCAGGGAACAAGAGAACAAGAATAATGAAAACAAGCAGGGATCAAATCTTCAAGATGGTCCCCTGAGTACCATGTTTTAGACAACTGTACCATGCCACATGGAAACTGATTTATCTAGTTTTGCAAATCCATGTGACATCATATTACATAAACACCAAGTTTGGCACATGATTTACAAAGCAACCCCACATTATCAACCATAGCCTTGTATGAGTTTCAAATGAAGTATGAGTGTGTAAGTTGTAAGTATACCAGCAAGATAGAGGTTGAAAGGGATTCTGTAACTATAATACATAACTGAGTACCTATAGCATAGTGAGTACTCAATAAATGGGAGTTGTTATCATTATTATTATGAATGATCTTGATCTTTACAGAGGAATGTGTCATACAGCAAAAAGTAAGATGAATGAGAAGATCTAGAGTCTTATTCTGATTGTCTGAGAATCCTGTGATATTGGGAAGGTCCTTTATCAACATGACACTCAGTTTTTCTCAATTGTTCATTCCAGCTCCTTTTAATATCAAAAGGAAACCTGATATTATATTTGGTAATTGTGGACATGTCTATAATTATATTTTTATCAATGTCAGTAAGTCCAGTATATCTGTCTGCAATAGATATATTAACTAACCCTTCAAGAAACTAAATAAAAATGATTAGAAAGTAATTATCTGAATTTTGCATGTTAAAGATGAGACCACATCCTCATGTGATATCCGCTAATCACCTGGAAACATTATATAATTATAAATAATCTTTAAAAGAAAAAAGACACTGATGATCCCACTGACATTAGCAAATAGACATCTCTGATGAGCATTTTCCAGGTTCTTCTAGCTTAAGAGAAATTATATATGGACTTTTGATTATCCATGGTACAAAAGAAGATAATTGAAATTCACAGATAAAACACATGGTCCCAATGACCTATTATTTCAAACTTCATTCCCAGGTAACATCTCCTCTGATTTATTTGCTTTTCACTATCTCTTCCCAACATTCCAGCCAGTAAGTAATGCAAAGACAGAAAAATAAATAAAAGGCAAATGTTTTTGAAAGCTGACAGCAGGAAGCTGATAGAGGGAAAAATAAGACATGGTTAAACCACAGGCTAAGTAATGGGCTGGAATAAAATGGTCTCTTTCAGAGAATAAAAACTCTTTCAGGAATAAAATGACCTAGTGCTGCATAGTTTTCTAGCACAGAACTCTTGCAACCTGAAAACCACCGCACCTCTATTTAATCTACACATGGAGAATATATAGCCAAAGCCCCAATTACGTTATATTACCCTGGATGGAATTTGAACACTATTTATGCTCATTGCACTTTCCAATGAGCTGTTGACAAGCAGGTTATTTTTGTCCCAGAAATATTATCCTAATAACAGCTTCCCATTTGCTACACCTATAACTCTAGCTGGTAGTTGAGCATAAGTAAGAAACTGGTCTGAAGCATTGAAGTATTTCTCTTAAACACTTTTAGGAAATCCTACTCTTAAAGCTTATAACTGCACACAATACCAACCTTGTGGTCACTCGCCTTGTAATCATTGAATAGCGGCTGGCTGCCGGCCAGGGTGTAGGCCCCGCCTTCTCTGAACACACTGATCCTCTGAGCGGTCAGCCTGGGGGCGCACAGCGGGGCCTTGGGGGGTTCCCCGGACCCATAAACACCATCCATGGGTTCAAGAGCCTCCTGGAGAAAACTGTGAGGGTATTCTTCTTTAGGTGACTCTAACTCTTGCCCATCCTCAAAGACCTGCTTCAGCACTCGACCACTGTAGGAGGAGGAGATTTTAAATCGTACTTTCCGGGGTTTGCCCTCACTCTTCTGATTGGGCTTCTTTTCAAGGTCCTCCATTAGGAGGACATTCACCCTGCGGTCTCTGGGCTTCCCTGTAGCCAGTGAAACTTAGGGCTCTGACAAGAAGGCATTTTATGTTCTCTCCTCCCACATATGATTAATTCAGGTTGATGCTGGGATGTGCTCAGTTTACAGCAACTGATACCCATACATGAAATATTGATGGCCCTTCATGAAAAGGCAGGTGGTCATGGGTGTATAGAGTGGATAGAACATAAGATGAAATGGCTTCCCCTCCTAATCTCAAGCTCACCATAACTTCCTCCAATCCTGACTTCCCTTAACCCAAGAATAAATAAGTTTATTAGATCATTCATGTGTTGCTTCAGTAAGGTTCAGGCACTTGGTGTTAGCAATTCTTACCACCAACAACTATAGTCTAATGAGCATTTAAATAATTGTCAGAGATTGTTACATGCGTTGTCTTACTCTGTCCTCACAATAACCCCACAAAGAATGTAGTATGTCTGTCTTACAGAGGGAAAATTTGCACTGGAGTTGTTTCTTCATCTATCTCTTCTATTACACCTAAGGAAGTAGCAGAGGAGAAGCTTAAACTCAAATCTGACTCCAAAAACTATGATCAATCCACAAAGCTGAAATTTTTCAAACTGTGTATTGTGGCACCCTTGATACAACGGAGTTTCTTGGGGACTGCTGCTTAGAAAGGAAGATGCCAGACATCTTAGATTCTGAGTCTTCTTCTCCTGCATTAACCAGAACAGCTCACCTTTATATGTAGCTTTTATTAAAATTTCATTTGCAAGCACAGCATTAGTCCTCACTGCCCATCAGACCCAGCACATGGCAACACCACAGCGGTGAGTGGGTAAATATCAGAGATGCATGAGCTGTGGGTCACGAGCAGAGTCCTGCAGTGTGGTTTAGAAACATACATAACACAGACGAAACAGTAACTTCATGCTTACAGAGCAAAGTGTCCAGTGCTGGATCCCATAATGGTTATCTGGGAAGGGAGTGGTCTCCAAGGAGAAGGAGCTGAAAAAGAAGATAGGTAAAGAAAAGGGCATTCACCTTGGGTCTAAAAGGATAGGAGAACTCGAATGGGAGGGTGTTCATTAATATCTTCATCCCTTGCTTCATTCCCCCAACTGACTACTCTCCTACAGCCACCCTGTGGGTTCTATCTGCACTGGCTTCTTTCATCCACCCCACCACTCTGGCCCTAAAAATCCTCAACACCCTGGTCTTTGAAGTTGCAGTGCCCTCCTAATGACTTCCCTGCCCATTTCCAACTGCGTACCTTACACTGATGCAAAAGTAAGGTTTGCCAAAAGGTCTAGAGGGCTCCTAAGTGAGATAACATTGTGGTCCAGGACTGTATGGCTCCAAATCACATTCCGTTCCTAGAGCCATCCACCCCTTAATTATTTGAGTAACTTACTAGTTAACTACAACCTTCCTTTGGTCTGTTCCACTCCTTTTGGAAGAATGCCTTACTCCAACAAGCCCTGCCTGTTGGAGCTGATATCACCAGGCCCCACATGCAGCCCCTTCCCTATTCAATAAATACTTATAGTCCTAGTTGTTGGGGTCCTCACCACATGCTCCGCGTAGCCCATCCCATTTCCCCACTTTCTGCCCAAGTCTTGCTTCCATATCTTTTCACCTTGCATCATAATGCCTTGCAGCAAGTTGAAACTCTAGGCTGGGTCCTCGTACACCTTCCCACTTCTGTGTAACACAGCAGAGTCAGTAGCTGTCTGTACCATCTCTCTATCTCCAGTGTTTTGCAACAGGACTTTGTATACACATGAGGACTTTAAATGAGAGGCTAAATAGTAAATAAAACATTCAAAACAAGAATTGCGCATATATTGTGAAGAATAGTGAAGAGGTAGGATCAGAAGTTTGTTCAGAAAAACATCTACCTGTCTCGGTACTAAGGAAAGGTGTCACAGTGAAAGTCCTTGAGTAATAATATAAGAAAAAGGTTGGGAGAACAAAACTAAAAAAACAAATTTAAAAAATAATCTTCCTAACCCCTCTAGGTTCCTTAGATGCATAGCTCCCCCAAGTGTGCCACGCTGGGTTACAGGTGTTTAAGATCTTGCTTCTTTGGCCCTCAGAGCAGCCAGGTGGGGCTCAGAACTACATCAGCCTCATTCATTACTCAAAAATACAGAACAATATCATTATTTCCTGTATGTGTCATGACATGACAAAGATTGGAAATCCCTAATCAGAAGAATATTTTCTCTATCCCTCTGAGGAAACAAATATTAATGATCAATAGCTTATCTTCATCTAGGAGGACCAGTGAGCTAACTTTCATATCTACTTGTCAAATAAACAAGTTCACTTCCCTCCAGAGGAATACCACTAACACAAGAGCCTTTCAAAACTGCAATCTGCCACCACATTAAAAGCTGGAGATGTTTTCCAAAAAACATCTATTCAGTCCTTTTCCATACCGTGTCCCATGTTCACAGTTTATGGGAAGTTTTGCAATAACCATACTTGACGATTTTTAGGTGTGTTTTCAGTTTAGTCAGAACTCATATACTTCCAGAAAGAGGATCAATCAATAAACTCAGAACAATTTTGGCAGTAATATTGAAAGCCTTAAAAATATTCATATCCTTGATCTTTACTCAGGAAGAAAATAAATACCTGTATCAGAAGAAATCATGTCAAAATGCTAATAATGCTGCCTCTGGGGGAGAACATGGAATGCTTTTTTCTTTTCCAGTTTTATTATAATTTGTTTGTTAATGATAACCTCATCTTACTTTGAAAACCAACAGCAAAGTAAATTTCAAAAATTCACTTCCTTTTTTCCAATAATTTTTCTAAGGAACAACGTTTCTAACAATGTTCTTCATAAATTTTTTTTTAGTTCTTTTGAGACAGGGCCTTGCTCTGTAGTTCAGGCTGGCCCTGAACTGACTATGTAGCCCAAAGTAGCCTTGAACTCATGAGTGCTGGATTACAAGCATGAGCCACCACACCTGGCCTATAATATTATTTATGCTAGGAAAAAATTGAAACCAACCTGAATATCCAATGGTAGGAATTCCACAATCTGAAAAATAGTCATTATTAAAATATTTACAAAAATTTTTAAATAATATGAAAAATGTTTATGGTACAAATCAAGTAGGAAAAATTATAACAGAATTTTATGTTCTGTGTTTTAGAAATCACCGCACCACAGAGAAAAATACACTAAAATGTCAGTGACTTTTTCTTAAAAGGAGACAAGCCATAACTTTTTCTTCTTTTCCATATGTTTCTGTATTTTTTACATTTTCCATAATGAATAAGCCCTCAATTTGGTGTTAGAAGTACCTCACATTTAAAGACATAGTGTATGCAACTGGCTGGAGAAAATGTAATCTTGAGCATTCTGCCATTTTTCCCTTTGGCTAAATTCAAATTAGATAGTGTTCCGTCCAAAGCAATCCTGATAGAGATGGGACACTGTTCGCACTTATGTGGAGCCAGAATAAACCTACCTATGAGGTATTCAGGAGAAAAGTCTTCAGTATTTATTCAATCAAGTCTAATTTTTCATTTACAGAAATAATAAGGGAAAGAAGAGTAATAAAATACTATAAGTAAAACTCAGCTAGACAAAGCTCCTCTGTGGGAAGTCTACAGACACTCATACAAATAAGTCAGGGTATCAGGAAAAAAAAAATATTAGCAATGAGAAACATTCCAGATCTAAAGCGAGCTAAATAAATATAGGAACCTTAATTGCTTCCCAGTGAAATCTGAATCTAGAATTTATATCAAGTGGAACTAGACTGTTACTAATATTCTCAGGCAAGATAGTATTATGCAAATATATGAACAGTGTCCTTTTTGCAGGAGACATGTTATAATATTTAAGGTAACTGTGTCATGATGCTTCCAGTTTAGTGTGGAAAAAACTGTCCCTTCAATATACTTAAACATAGGTGTATATTTGTATATTGGTGTGTATGATATAAAAACAGGAAAATCACAATCCTCAATTATTATTATACTGTTTTCTAACTTTTGCACATTTGAAGCATTTCTAGGAAATGATGTTTTTATATGAAGATTCACAGATGCCTAGGTTTGTTTCTGTGCATTTTGATTTAGATTCTCGTGCATTCTAAATCTTTCTAGGAGTGACATTTTTATCCTATCCTGTCTGATGTCATTGACTTGGCTTTATTTCCAGGTGTATTTTGGGATTTGAGAGATTATATTAAATATGCGTCTTGATGAGAGAAATGTATGATTATTGCAAATTGAGTATGAACATTATCCTTCAGCGATATTTCTACATCTATCATTTCTAATCAGAGTAGAGCTTATAAATTAAACATATCCTTTGAATCTACTTGTATGTTACTACATTCTTTCCCTCTCTCCCTCTCTCCCTCTCTCCTTCTCTCCATTTAAAAAACTCCAGTCCCATGTTTCCTTTTGAAATACTGTTATGATAGAAAGTTATTATAGTTATTGATCATTTGCAGAGAGGCATGAAAGTTTATAAAATACACGGCAAACAAAATGTGTTTATACTCTGCCCTGCCCCTCCATCACTTGAAATAGAAAGTTGAGAGGATGGACTTCAAGAGCCTGTTACAGCTAATGATCACTTAAAAACCATTTCCAGAGCCGTCTGAGCTCCCGTGGAGACAGTTTGTCATTATGGATGGAGGTGGCACGAGACATCTTGTCTCCATCCCCTTAACAGGAAGAATCCACCTACCATGTAGGGTGAAGGGGCTCTGATTAGAAGGGGAAACATTTTCTCCCATGTCATTTCTCAAAGTATAAGACACAGAGCTAATAGTTTTTTTTTAAGCCTAATAAAATAAGTTTGGGAAATGCTGAGCAAAACCTAGTTCAACTGATTTCTTTACTACAAGACTTCTCAGAATGCTTAATACATTTGGTCAGTCTCACTAGGGGATAGACCATTTCCAAAACACAATACCTGTACCACTCTTTATTTTTGATATGGGTAAAAATGAGAATTAACTCGTGTCATATACTGGTACAAATTTCCCCATGTTGACTGTGATCATGAGGTGTATATAAAATGTACCAATAAAGAATTCAATTTT
>PVIC010005021.1:0-24241 GCA_004025085.1 Thryonomys swinderianus | reverse complement strand
GAGAGGATAAGTTTCCTGCATGGGCCCCACTGCCATGACATTGCTGTTGTTATTCTAACCTGCCTCTGATCCCAACAGTCAGGCTTCTCACCATCAAATTCCTTTATCTCCTTCATGAAACAGACACTCAGAAAAATCAGGTGGTTCCTTAAAAATGATTTTAACTGGTCTCATCATTGTAATAACCTTTTATCTGCTGTGCGGCTGGATCGCTAAGCTCGGCCTTGGGGGCACTGCTCACCTTGCGCTCTAAAATAGGGCTACCTACATGATCCGCAGCGCCCAGGGTAGAGGGAGAGCTTGTCCTGGTCACCACCTCTGAGAGGAGCTGGTCTCAGCCTGTGTATTGCAGGCCACCCCACCAGGACAGAATGCAAGGGCAGGTTCCCGAGGACCCAGCAAAGAGTGAGTATAGCAGAGGAGCCTTGACCCTGCCAAAAAGCACAAGCCAAAAGCCAGGCCTTCATTGAAAAGTGTTAGTCACTCGGATTATTCTAACATTCAAAGGCCTGGTTCCAGGACCCCCCAGTCTGACTGCTAGAGAAGAAAGGAATGATTTTCCTCACTTCTGTCATCTCAGAAGCTAAAAATGGTTCCAAGTTTCCTCTATCCCAGCACTTTTCAAATACAAATGTGTTATAAGCCACGTTTGCCTTCAAATTATCCAGTAGCAACATTTAAAAGCAAAAAGAAATGGGTGAAATTGATTTTACTGTTTAATGCACTATGTCCACAATTTTGTCATTTTAACATATAATCCAGTGTAAGTGTTCATGAGACATTTTACATTCTTTTTTTCTGCTAAGCCTTCACATTACTGTATTTCCAATTTATAGAGCATCTCAATTCGTTCACTAAATTTTCAGTTCGAAATAGTTTATCCATATTCAGATTTTATAGAATGTATAGTTGACAGAGAAGATTCATATGGTCAAGCTGTTGTAATCATACTTAAAACTTTTCCAATAACTGAATCGAGCATCAATTTGTAAATTTATATGTCAATGAAAATTTTATATCTGTAAAAAAACTAGCTGCATTTCAATGCCAGGAACCACAAATCACCTGTGACTTCCCTTTCAGTCAGTTTGGGGCCACCCTCAGATTACGCAGACATTCTTAATGAAGGCAGTAGTGCCCCCTAGAGGGCATTATTGAAATTTATGGAAACATTCTTTCAGTACGGTACAGTTCCCAAAGTGAAAGAACCCCACAGGCATTTAGTGATTGGGAGAGTTAGGGGCCTTAGGCCATGCGCGATATATTACACAACAAAACACTGAGCTTCAGACTCTCAAGGATAAAACATTGTTTAGATGACCTAACCCTAGATGCTATTTGTATATTAAAACCATTTATTTCTTCATTTTTGGTGAAAGTGGGGAACTTAACTTTGATGTAAAGTGATACCTCAGTTCACAAACTTTTTTCCACCATTCTGGTCACAAACTGAATCAAATTCCCTATACTTTCAACATTGAACCTAACTGTTGAATTTGATTCGGTTTGTGACCAATTTGGTTTACAACAAGAATTATGGAAAAAAACTTTGTAAACCAAGGAATCACTTGTACAGTACACTTGGGGGAACTGAAAATGCACTCATATGGAGGAAGTTTGTACATAATTTTGTACAGAGTCCTACCAAGAGTTGTCCACCATTTGGAGAAATTATTGCACTGCTGAAAATACAGAGTTGTATCAGACAATGCCTACAGCTGTCACCTTCATGGAGGCCTGGAGACAGATGTAGCATCTACTTGTGTCATAACTTCCAGGGAGATCTCACCCACCCACGCATTTGTCATTAAAATATGTAACATTTTATTATTAATTACTTTTCTTCTACTTTTTCATCGTATTAAAGCAGGGTCTCTGCATTGTTTTGAAGTTATACTTGTACGTTGTTATTTAATATGTCAGTTTTAATCCAGAACAGTAAAGGATGTTTGGAAATGTGTTACTGAGAGCAGGCGCTGTGTCTGATGTTGGTAAACTTCTTTCATCTGAGCTAATGAGCAGGACTCTGCCCCCTGCAGGGGGGAGAGTGAATTGAAGCTGAATAGCCCCACATGCTAGGATTGAAAATGGCTGGATGAGGGAGATCTGTACCTGACATGTCCAAACCACTATGATGGGGAGAGAGCCATAGAAGTGACCCCAACAACCACAGCCCTCCTCCCCAGGAACTCACAATGAAGTGAGAAAACTGTGTGGATCTGGAAAGATGAGGGTCAGACCAGGTGGCCAAAACCAGTCAGGTGGCCAGAGGTTCTTCTGACCATTTCAAGCCTCTCTGATAAGAATTTGCTCAGGCTAGTTGGTCCCACAAAATGTGATGACGATATTGGAATTCCTGGAAGATATTTTACATTTTTTTCAAGTTTAGGAAATTACATAAAACCATACAAGTAGATGTGTGTGTATTTTTTGTAAATGAATTTTTTAAACTACGGATGGGGGTAAAGACCAAAACAGAAGGCTTATTTTGTCCTTCCTAAAAAAAAAAAATAGTTACTATTCCTGGCTGGGCATGATGGTGCATGACTGTAATCCAAGACATCTGGGAAGCTGAGGCAGGAGGATGGCAAGTTTGACCACTGTCTAGGTGATTTAACAATACCCTATCTCAAAATTTAAAACTAAAAAAGCTATATGAAAACTTTGGGCTCAATCCTCAGTGCTGTTGAAAAAAACACTACTGCTATAAATCTAGAATATGTCCTTCCCAGTATTTTATGCTTCGTTTTGCTCACCAATTAACTTATAAATTATAAAATCAGAGAGCACTTAACATTTGTGAGCACCGAAGTGATTTGCAAGCATTATCTCTCTTTTGTTCTCATCATAACACTATGAGATAAATGCTAAAGCTATGCCTAATATTTAAATAAGGTGAAAAAAGACCACCTGGAAAGTGGGGAATGAGCACACTACCAAGGTCAAGATCACACAGGCATAAATGATGGAACTTGGATTTGAACCTGGATCATGAGGTCCTGACACCCACATTCTCAAACAACTTTACTAGGTAGCTGTCAGCTTTTAAATATAAGTAAACTTCTACATATCCCTATGATTTTTCCACGATTGGCATAAATGAGCATTAACTGAATATTTACAGTTTCACTCACAGTAAGGATTATGTCTACTCCCTAAAAGGTAGAGCAGGATAATCCAAAGGGCATAGGCTTTAGATCTTTGTAGCTATGTATGTAATCTTCACTAAATTGCTTGACCTCTCTAACCCACACACAGAAGTGAATCAAGGCCCTGAGAAAAGAAAACATACTATGGCTAATTTTCTATGGAGACATGTGCATTCAAAAACCTCTTAAAAATACTAAATCCATGTGTCCTGTCAGTAGCTAAAGATAGACAATGAACGCCAGAACATCTGCTGGAGAAAACTTGATCATTCTTTGAAGATGGTCAGATCATTCTCTAAAGAGAGTAAACCCCTCTTATGATCCCTCAGATTCCTTAGAAACTCAACTCCTCCACTAGCTGTCTTCCTCAAAACCTATTCTCTGTCCTGTATCACAGCTGCCACTGAAATCACACATTCAGAGCTTTGGAAAGAGGATTTCATTCAGAGTCAAAACGTAAGAGCTCTAATCCCAATTTAATCCACAGGAATTGCTTTGGGCCTGAAACAAGCCTCTACCTCTCCCTGGAACTCTGTTTCCTCATCTCTGAAATTATAGATTGTAAAGCTCTAAATTCTCTCAGGATTAACATCCTATAACTCTATCTCTGGTGGTTGTGGGAAGACAGAGAATGATGATACCATAAAGACAAGGAATCTGATCTCCTACCTATACTTATTGATCAGTCAGAGGCCACAATGGATTGTTTTTCTCCCAAGTAGACATAAAACTATTGTTCATGCAGTCAAAGGCATTTTTTTTGCCTCATAAAACAAAATGTTCTGTGAAATTTCGCAAAAAAAATTGTTTTCAAACAGCCTAAAAAGCCACAAATTTCCACCCAGCAAGTCATTATATGAAGCCTCAAGTCCCAAACATTGTCTGTCAGTACTTCCTCCTGTGAAAATCTCACTGCACTTCAGAGACATTCTCTAGACCACTTAGTGTAACAACCAGCATGTCAGTAAAACCAAGGTGGCATGTGATGAAGGCAGAGACCAAGCTGACCATCCCAGACACAGGCAGCTGATCTGTGCGGGCATCTCTACCCTGAGGGGTCCTAGGTCCCAAACATAGAGCCCTTGGACAAATATGTCACCCATGTCAAGGAGCCTCCGTCCTACTTAGGTCAGATACCAGAAATACACACACACACACACACATGCATGCGCTACTTTGACAACACTTCTGAGAACCATCATGGCTGAGGAAACACAAAGTGGTAGATCCAGAGTAGGAGCTGTGATATCCTGGATCTTGCCTGAGTGTAACCTTGGTCTGGATCTTAACTTTAGCATCTATAAAATAGAAGGTTTTAAATCTCTACTAATCTATGATTCCTGGACATGATGAATCCCTTCATGACACCCCGAAGAGGTGGACAGGCTTTTTGTCATTTCCACCAGGTTCCAGAACTCCCACTTTTGCTGGCCCCACAGGATTCCAACAAGCTGTCTTATGAGCACTCTTCCTCTGCTCCCTGCCATCCTGTGGCAGAGGCAGAAGAACTTACTGCCTTGGCTACAGTGACTGGTTCAAAGCTGGACAGGATAAATCAGAGGTTTGATACTATGGTTGTGTTAACCACCTAATGGCTAAATGACAAACCTTCCATTCTTTGTATTATGTGTCATGGTTGTATAGTTGAGGTTTGTGCCATCAAGAGGCTGGACTGGACCGGAACATCCAGGATGCCTACTCACTGCTGGCTTTTGGTACTGGTAAGAGCTAGGGATCATCAGGGCTGGTGACAGAGAGTGGCCCCTCTCTAGGTGGATAGGGCCTCCAGGTATGACTCTGTATTCTAAGAGGGAGCACACCAAGCAGTTAGTCTCAGTGAGCCAGCCATTTACCAAGCTTCTGCTTGCATCCTGCTAACTAACATCCTAGTGGCTAAAACATATGACACGACCAAGTTCAGAGTCATTAGGAAGGGGACTGCATAGGTCTCCTGAGACTGAATAACAAAAAGCATGGTTCTTTGGGACCATCAACTAACCAAAATAGTATTTCCTTTTTCCACTTACACTGGTTTAAGTTGCTATCACTTGTCTCCAAAATATACATGACTAATAAGAGTCAATATTGGATCTGAATTCAATTCTTATCATTAGTGCTAATGAGCTACATAAATAAGAAAAATTACCTGACATCAGAAATTCAGTTTCTTCATCCATAAAATAGAGATAATATGCAGGTTAGAAATTTCTATAAAAATAAATACATTTTTTAAAAACCCAAATGTCCTATACAAAGAAAAATTTCATCAGTAGTCATAAAGGAAAACTTAAATTTTAAGGTGATCAAATTTGGTATTCATTCATTTTACTTACTACATATTGCCTATATGTACAACACTTTATAGCTACCTATCTGTGTAAGGGGAAGGCATTTCCTCAAGGAGCTTAGAGTCCAAAAGGGAAAATAAATATGTGCATATATAACACTAACCTGAGGAACACCAAAAATGATGCCTCTGGAGAGGAATAAATAAATTACTATGCCAGAGATGGAGAAAATAAATCATTTTGACTTACATGGAGGGAAAGAGAAAAAAGAGGATATCTTCAAAAACTTGGTGGTTAATCTGGGCATAAAGAATGTTCTGTGTTAATAGAGAGGACAAAATACCTTCAGGAGAGCATCCATGAAGTGAATGAAGACATTAAGGCATTGTGAGTGCTTAGTAAGTGTGATGGGTGAAGGATGAATGAATGAACAAACAGTCATACAAGATTAGCATATAGTCCTGTAACTCTGACAAAATAAAAACAAGAAGTTACCTCATTATCTGGTATCCTATGTATTTTACTTAATGATCTTGTTTATTGTCTGCCCTGGTGGCCGCTAGAATGGAAGTTCCACAAGAGCAGGAATTCTTGCCAGTCTTTCTATAGTTTCCAGTGCCTACAACAAGGCATCTATATCTGTTAGATGAATGAATGATTAAAGAGGTTAGATAAAACTGGAAGTATAGATTCTAATTATATTATCTTGAGCTTTGAATGCTAGACAATGGATTTTGGGATTTATTTTAATGGGTGGCCACTAGATTATAACAGTCATGAGATCAAAACCATTTTTCACAAAAATCACTCTGGTGGTAAAGCGGGATGAACCTGGAAATGGCATCTGTGTATCTCTTTACTGAAGCAGTTTTCGTTTTCTCTCAGCCCATCGGTGTGAGTGGTTCTATTATCTCAATGCTTTCCCTGTCCTCCAGGGATGGTCAGATGATCTGATTTGGCCAATGGAAGCATTTCTTCTCAATGCATGGCACTGATAGGCCCAAGGTTAGACACTTGACATGAACTAGACCAGGGAGATGGTCTCCCCTAACTCAAATGAACATGTTAGCAAATAAATTTTTAAAACACCTATTGGTATCACCAATCTGAAAGTATGTGAGCCTGATGTTGGCAGTGACAATAAAAACTTGCCTGAGAATAAGGCTAAGAGGATTTTTTAAAACAGAGTAAAGAGACAAAGGGAGTCAGTGACCAATGGGCTCATTTGCATTCCTGAGTAGAACTGCGGGGACCAAAGAATCTTCATTCTATGAGTCACCCCCATCTGATGTTTAAGCTGGGAACAAAACTCTGTACTTTGTAAAGAACATCCTTTAACCATGTAATATGTAACTGTAAAGACAACTGGTGCATTTGTGTAAAGTTCCCGAAATGGTTGTGAGTGTAGCAAGTTAAGGTCATTAAAAAACAGTGACCTTCCTGGCAGATTTAATAAGAAATAGCATCCCGGTGAACAAACAGCCAAAACTGTTCCCACCAAAAACAAGACTCTTTGTTTGAGCCTACTTAGCCCTCCCACAAGATAACTCTGTATTTCATGTTCCTCCTATACCAATGACCACCTGACAAGTATGATAGATTCAATTGTTAGCCAATCTCTAGTAAGTACCCTACCCTTTCCTGTAAATAACCCTACCCCTTCCTCTGTGTGACCTAATATTGCCTTTAAAAGGGGCTGGTGGCCATTCTTCTAGATCTCCAATCTGGTATTGGTAGACCCACTGCATGCTGTGCTAATAAAGTGCCCTTGCCTATTACATGCATATGGCTGGTCTTCTTGGGGAAACCATGGTCCAGACAGAACAGAACCACCATAAAAACAGTACTTTGAATTTTCAATAACACTGGACACTATCCCATCACATCCCCTTCCTGTCCAATCACATTCCGTTTCCACATTTCCTTCCTATTCAAATTGGCTTTGATCCATTTGTAGTTGAATGGTTTCTTAGAGTAGTCAGGCAATGTGCTAATCCTTTATCATTCATTCATTTATATTTAAGTGTCTTCTAACTGCCATGTGGTGTTCTAGGCACTGGAAATAAAGTAGGACAACAGACAAATTCCTGCCCTTCTGGATCTTCCATTGTATGAGAGACCAGTGCAGACACACAATAAACAAAATCATTAAGTAAAATCTAGTGTTAACAATATGTATTCTGAGTGAATAAAGTGTGAGGAGAACTGGGAGAACAGGCTATCAGTGGGTTTTCAGTGTGATCAGGGGAGACATGTATAAGAATTGACTGATATTGCTGAGGGAAATAGCCTTGATGAGGAGAAAAGCTTTCTTTGCAGTCAAAGGGGACTTTTGTCCCCAAGGTGGAACTATGCCTGGCAAATAGTTGAACAGCTAAAATATAGCGTGTAAGGAGTTCACATGAGATAAGTGTGATACTGCAGGAGAGTGGGCACTGGAGAGCCACTTTAAGAATTGAACTTCCAGATTGTAGCTCATGCCTGTAATCCCAGTGCTCTGAAGGCTGAGGCAAGAGGGTTGCTATGACTTTGATCCCAGCCTGGGCCACATAGTGAGTTCAGGGCCAGCCTCAAATACATAGTGAAACCGTGTGTCAAAAAACAAAACAGAGGTCCAGAGGATTTAGCTCAGTGGTTCTGGCATCTGCCTGGTAAGTGCAAGATGCCAAGTTCAATCCCCAATACCATGTATCACAGTGCCAGTAATGGTGGTTCATGCTTATAATTCCAGTATTCAGGGGGCAGAAGCAAGAGGATTGCTGCTAGTTCAAGGCTAACCTGGGCTACATGGTGAGTTCAGGGCCAGCCTGAACTACAAAATGAGACCTTGTCTCAAAAAACTAAAAAGCAAAACAACAACAACAAAAATACCCCACAATATTCACTCTGAAAGAAAGGGAGCCATTAGAGAGTTTGCACAGAGGAGGGGTATGCACTGACACATATTTGAAAGGATCACTCTGGCCACCTATTGAAGAAGGGCAAGAGAGAAAGCAGAAGGCCAGACAGGAGACCATGGAAATTAGAAAAGAGAGGAGGTAGCAGGGCTCCTGGTGGGAATGTTGCAATAGTGAGAAGTGATCAGCCTCAGGTCCTATTCAGAAGAGAAAGGCTGCCATGCATTGCTGATGAATCAGACATGGAGTCACATAAAGTAAAAAAGAAGTATGGGGGAGGACAGCAACATTTTCACTTGAACATCTTAAAAGATAGAGTTTTATTAGCATATATGTGAAAAACTGAGAGAGAATAAAGGTCCAGTGTTTCATTTTATTATTTTAGATTTAAGATGCTTGCTAGACTTCTAAGTGGAAATGCAGAGTAGGTGGTGGAGTAACAGAATCTCAGATCCACAAAAAGAATCTGTGCTGGAGTTGGAAAGCTCCCCCACCCTTGGAGGAGGATCAGCATGCTTCAGGCTCACCAGTTATGTGGGAGAAGATGATCTTGCTGTTTCACCTTTCCTTTGTCACGTCCTCTTTCTCCTATTTGCAGCTGTAATTGGCTTGCAAAATATATGTCAGCTTTTTGTTGCTATGACTAAATACCTGAGGCAAACAACTTAAAAGAGGGAAGATTCATTTCAGTTCAGTTTCAGAGGTGTCAGTCCATGTTTAGCTGCCTCTACTATTTGAGAGCTGTGTGGAGCATGAACATCATGGCAGAAAGGTGTAGTGGAGGAAGGCCGGTCACCTTGTGGAATCTGAGAAGCAAGAGGGTAGGAGAGACAGAGAAGGGAGGGACAAGATACACCCTTCAGTGGCACTCACCAAGGACCTACTTTTCAAACTTGCTCCACCTCCTAATAAACAATTCAGGTGAACTCATCAGTCCATTCATGGGAGCAATGCTCTCAAGACCCAGCCCCAACGAACCTTGGGGATTATACCTCAGTATGTGAGTCTCTGGGAACACTTCAGATTTGCAGTGAGTTCAAATGTCCTTTCCTCCAGATGTCAGTTCTAAAGTTCAACATCCCTAGCTAACAAGACATTTTCTTTAAAATTTTCCCCTTTAAGGATCAGCTCTTGGAATCCAAGAGGACAAGAATAACACAGTACAAACAGACTCACCAGGAACACAGATTCCTATCCGGGATGTCTCAAAAAAACCCAGAAATCCCAAAGTTAAGCACAAGAAGAGCAAGGCAGGCCCAGAGAGCAATGCTGACAGTGACAGGTGGCAGAGGAGATGTTGATTCAGAACCCTGGGGGTTTCATCAGCTGATTAATACTGAAATCCTCTCAAGTTTTTTACTTAAAATAGGAACAATGAATATGGAAAGATCTTTTAAATGTTAATAGAAGCAGTATTAAGGAAGAAAATTGGACCTATTGTTTTGCAAACAGCTGAATCTACTGACACAAATTCAGTGTGTATTTCTGAGGGCTCCTTTCAAATTATGCTTAATTATCATAAGCAAAACTCCAGGAGACACTCTGTCAGGGAAAAGACCTGGGGATATGAAGTCAGAACCTACTTCCATTTCCAATTGTGTGAGAAATCGCTGTTTTTTCTATGTCACACTCTGAAACTACAGATTCTGATGTCACAAGTGTTTGCTGTGCAGTGGGAGAGAGGCAACATACTTACTGAGGACAGCACCAAAAACATGGAGGCTGCCCTGTGTAGGCACCATGTTAGGCATCTGATGGATACGGACCTATGGCTTTTATATCTGTACAATGTAAAAGCAAGACTGAACATTTTAAAAAGCATCTGGATTCAAGTCCCAAATCTGCCACTCTTGGTGAGTGTCCTATAACAAGGTATTCACCCTACTGGGCTCAATCTCCACTTTGGCAATAGTGTTTCTTAACCTCCTTGTTAAGGAGATTATGAAGATGAAATAAGCTGCTCTATGTGAAGACTTAGCATAGTGTCAGTACACCGTAAGTAATAATTAGTATAATTTTCCGACCATGTGGAATTCCCATTGCAAGCCTGTGAGGTATGTAATCATTAATCTTGCCATGTTGCAGCTATCAAATTGGAAAGATGAAATAATTTGTTCAAGGTCACATGGCTAGTGAATTATACACATTACTAGTAAAGTAGACAAAGTAATTGTTTTATTTTAGTAACTGAGGGGACTGACTGGTCTTTTGGCTTTTCCCTAATGTTGAGCAAATTTCAGACTTCCATCCCATTTCTCAGCTCAAGGACTGTTAACTTCTATCTCTGCCCAGCTGTCTTCACCCAGATATCTGGTTATTACTTGCATGTGACCACGTCTGAGAGGACTTGCCTGACCATCCACCTAAAGTAACCTCCACCACCCTGTTGCACCAGTGTTACCCAGTTTTGTTTTCTTCACAGAAGTTTTGGTTAACATGCTCACTTAGTTATTGTCAGTCTCCTTCTACAAGAATGTGGCTCATGAAGGGCGTGGGCATTAGCTTCCTCAACACTCTATCCCAAAGCCCAGAATAGGACCAGCACAGAAGTCAGTGTCCCGCAGATGGATGTGGACTATGAATTATTCTCTCGCCACCTGAGAGAGAATCTTTGCACTGTGACCTCTATTTCTTTCTCTTATGGATCCATTTCATTTAAGCTTCTCTTGGGTCTATCAGCAAATGACCAAAGAGTTGGGATTCATATTCCTACTCTCTTTTCTTCCCTGCAACAGTTCCACTCTCCCAAACCTTTATTTTCAGGGCTAACAGGACACTGTGCTCAGGCTTTTCCCCTCTCCTGGAGGTGGGTGCTAAGTGGGGAAGCTTAACAAGATTTGAGTTGCTCCCACTTTTTGTAACTGTCATGCTGTGCCTGACCCAATCCGGAGACTCATACTGTACATCAGAGTTCATTTTGTTCGCATACTATCATACCTGTAAGCAGTCTCTGGCAAGTTTGTTTTAATAACAGGATTCCAGAGGGAAAATGACAACTAAATTCATTACAAAAATAAATTGAAACTATAGATGGAGTGGAAAAAGACTTCCAAGAAATTTTATCTTCTCAGACTTGGGGCCTAGCCATAAACTGACAAACAATGAAATGCATACCAGCACTCACTGAAAGATGAGATTCTCTCGGTCAGCAATCCCCACCCCATGCAACTTGTTCTTTGTGAATGTACCATACCCTCTCTATTAACCAAGAACAGAGGATCTTGTGGCTCAAAGATTTTCCTTTTTTTTTTTCTTTCCTATAACTTTCTCATTGTCAATAGAAATAATGTCATAATAATGATATAATTATGTATGTCCACTCTATACTACTCACTGTTGCTACATCTGGGATGACTTTTAGCTCTACCTCCATTCACAATCTGATTGGAAGACAACACAAAGGATCCATAAATCCATAGGGTTCCAGTTTGACATGACTAGAGCCATCTTTGTCTAACTGCTATTTTGCCTGTCAGGTGTCGCTGGTGTGCACATACCAAGCTCCACAGATGGGCATTAAGACAGCCAAGTATGTTGTACCAGATACTGATGCCCAGGATGTCTCCTCATTGAACTGTTAGTTTCCTAACTGCATGATAGTAGCTTTTGAGGAGGGCCAGGTACGTTATGGTTAAACACAGCTCACCTCTGCCTGGCTCAGCATGTTCTCCCCTAGCTCCTGCCATCTGTCTTGCTGCCACCAAGGCATATTTCTGTCCCTACGTTCCCAGTAAATTACACTTTGTGCAATTCTCAATCTGTCCACCTCTCTCATCGGTCTCTTGGCACTTTCTGCCATTGGCGGCCAATTTTCATCCACCAGGATCAGGTTTTTCTGAAACAAAACAATCAGTCATGAATTGTGATAAAGATTCTCAAGGGCTGACGTGCAGGATGGAAATCTACTTTAGATAGAGCAGACAAGATTAAAGCTAAGACCAAGAAAATGAGAAGATCTTTTATGGAAAATGGAAAAAAAAAAACCCTGCATATTTAGCTCAGCGGTTCTGGCGTCTACCTGGCAAGTGCATGGTCCTGAGTTCGATCCCTGGTACCACATACCACAATGCCAGGCATGCTGATTTATACCTGTACTCTCAGCACTCAGGAGGCAGAGGACTGCTGTGAGTTCAAGGCTTGCCTGGGCTACATAGTGAGCTCAAGGCCAGCCTGAACTACAAAGCAAGACCCTGTCTCAAAAAAACTAAAAAAAAAAAGAGAGAGAGAGAGAGATCAGTCATGTGAAGTGTGTACATAGAAGAGAGAGCCACAGCCCATTCTATGAGCAAGGAAGCCAAAGCTTAAGGAAGGGACATTTCTGTCCAAAGGCCACTCACATATGACAAGGAAGGTTTTCTTGTTTGTTTGTTTGTTTTTGCAGTACCAGGGATTGAACTCAGGCCCTTATATGTCCAAGGTAGGCACAGTACCAGTTGAGCTAAATCCCTGGCCCCTTTTTGCTTTAATCTTAAAACCTATTTTCTTTTTAAATTGACAGAGTAATTGTACATATTTATAGGTTCAATGTAATCATATTGTACATGTATATATTATGTAATGATCAAATCAGGATAATTAGGATTTCTGTGTCCTCAAACATTTGTCATTTCCTTCTATTTGGAATCTACCAATTCCTCCTTTCTAAAATATGTAACAAATCATTTTCACTCTAGTGTGCTCTAGGACACTAGAACTCATGCCTATCTGTGTTTTGATATCTTATCCAACTTTTGCCTAGTCTCCCTTTCTCAGTCTTCCCAGCTTCTAGTAATTACTTTTGTACTCTCTAATCATTTGTTTTTTTGGAAAGGCAAGTTCAAATGTGTCACGTTTATTTTTATTTTTTACGAAAGCATATTTTGTTATTTAATTGACATGAAAACTTTAGATTTTCAAGGTATACAGTGTGATTAGACATACATATATATTATGTACTAATTACCACAGTCAAATTAACTGACATACCCATCACACCTATAGTTAGCATTTTTCAAATTACTCTGATCTAACTTTGAATTAATACTCTTTCTTTGGCCCTCTCTTGAATAAGAGATAATGAGGACTGATGCTTATGTGGGTGAAGAAATTACATGTCTTCTCCCAGCATCCCCTGCATAGTGTGGTGATTGCTAGGTGAGATCCTGGGACAGCTGGAGTGAGTCTGGAGCTTGGTAAAGCCCTGGCCCCAGCAACAGCAGGGAAGGAGCAGGACAGGAACAGAATGGAAAGGAAAGAAGCATGGCTAAGAGCTCTGCTTGTGGAAAATGTAGCTGTCCAGTGTCCCAGGAAGATTCGTAGGAGAAGGAAATGTCAGAAGACCAAGGGACTTGCCCTCGTAGCTCTTTCCCTCTCTCTCTCTGCTTCCTAGTTATCCTGGGGTAAGCAGCTTCCTCCATGGTGCCCTTCCAACACTGGAAGCTTACTATGAACTGAAGCCTATGAAACTGTGAGCCAAAATAAGCATTTTGTCCTTTAAGCTGTTTTTTTCAGCATTTGATCACAGGGATGAAGAGCTAACACACCAAGTCAGCCGGCAAATGTCAAAGGCAATGGTCCATATGAGACCTATCGTGCTGGGTGCCATATTTGCACCAGTCAGTATGCCAGTTCAGGGAGTCCAAAGCGAAGTAAGATCGTTGCATCTACCAGAGTCTGGGACCCAGTAGAAGAGAGAGATCGGTCAGCCAACAGCTACAACCTCTCAGAACAAGAGCCGTGAGAGTGAACGCGTAGTAAGGGATGGGTGCTGAAAAGAGGGCTCCTTCCTCTGATCAGGTCTAGGAAGTCTTTCTGCAGGAAATGTTCCTTCTTTCAGTCATTCAACAAAAAAAAATCACAGAGCCCATATGAGAGCCAGACACTGCTACTTGTGCTGGGGGCACAATGAGAATGATAGGACCCTGTCTTCGTGGACCTGATACCCCAGTGAGAGGAGGAGACTAGAAACAAATAACAAACAAATAAATAATTCAAATAGTTTGGTAGATCAGTAGCCCCAACCTTATTGACACTGGGGACCAGTTTTGTATAAGACAGTTTTGCCAGAGTAGGAGGAGGGCAAATAGTCTCAAAACAACTCAAGCACGTTACATTTTTTGTGCACTGTCCTGGTTACTTTTCCTCATTGCTGAGACAAAATATCTGACACTCCAAGCTAAGAGGAAGGGTTTATTTAGCTCAGAGTTTGTAAGATTCAGCCAAAAATCAACTGGTTCCCAAGGAGGGTGACATAACAGACAAGCATCATAGACAAGAAACAGTGGCAAGAGGTAGCAAAGCAAACAGGCAAAGTGACAAGCCACAAGCAACCATAGCAACTTCTTTCTGCCTCTCTTATATTCTATCTAAGCTACTTGGTTTAGGGCGGGTGCCAGCCCAATCAGTGGACAATTTAATAATCACACACCCTCAGTCTTAGCACTACGTTAGGAATCAATCCCAGCATCATATCCTTCACCCCAGCATCATGGCTTTGATTCCAGCAGCACAAATCCTAGATCCAGCAACCTCTAAAAAGCCTCACCTAGGACTACATGAGGCATGGAAGGGACAGCTAGACACAAGCTATAATGATCTGCCTGTGTTATTTTAGAGGTGTGCTGCTTTCGTTTTGTGTATCACTTGGGTCCTCTCAGGCTTCTCTGCCATAATCTTTAAAAGCCTATCCTGAATCCCTCAGAAAAGTTCAGGTGGTTGGAAATATAGAGTGATAGAGGTTCGGGGTCATGAAGCTACTCTTGACTCCAACTGTACTCTTGGTGGGAGCTTTGGGTCTGAGTTACTTCTCTCATTGCTGAGACAAAATACCCAGAACCAAAGTTAAGAAGGAAAGGTTAATTTCGTCTCACCATTTTTAAAGGTTTCAGTCTGTACTTGTCTAACTCTTAAGGCAAGACGGAGGGACATCACAGAGGAGAAACAATTCATGGCAGGCAGAAGAAAGAAGACAGAAGGCACCAAGCAAGCAATCTACAAGCAGTAAGCCATAACCACAGCAGTTTCTGTCCATTATATCTTACCCAAACTCATACCCTTTATCCTAGCATTGTACCTTAAATCAATGCCAGCATCACACCCTTGATCCCAGTAGCACAAACCCTACATCCAGCCACTGTCTAAAAGCCCCATCTCTGACCACATTAGGCTCTGAGGGAACATCTAGATACAACCATAATATGCATTTTATTTCTATTATTACATTATAATATATAATGAAATAAGTATATATCTCACCATAATTCAGTATTATTGGAAGCTCTAAGTTTGTTTTCCTGCAACTGGGTTGTCCCATTAGAGAATAATAGGAGTAGTGGACCCTTGACATACAAACTCAGTTTATTTGCAAGGGCTGGTTGTAATTCAGGTTGGTCAGCTGAAGGCTTCTCGACACAGCCTTCAAAGTCTCTCTCCTATTCACAGGCATATTTCAGTGTCCTTAGACAGACATTACCCTGGGAGTTCTCAATTAACCCCACCCAGAAAAGGATGATGTAATGTTCCTTCCAGAACTCTTTAAAGGTTAAGTCTGTATTTGAGACCATCAGGAAGCACTAGTAGCAGCATTTGGATCTGAACTCAAGACTTTGGTCATAAATTAAAACTAAAATCTCAGCCATAACCCAAGTTGTTCATATGTCAGGCAGGTCATAACCTGAGGGCCCAATTTATGTTGTCTGCTCTATAATATTATTTTGGTTGCTTTCACTGCAGAAAACCCTGCTTCACAAAGATAGGAGGTGGGAAATGGAAGCAGACCTTTCAGTGCTTTGGGGGCAATCTCAGAATATTCTGGCCTGACTTTAATCTAGGACATATGGAGATATGAAACTGTCTCAAACATAATTTTTTCTTTTTTTTTTGAGACAGGATCTCGCTTTGTAGTTCAGGCTGGCCCTGAGCTCACTATGGTGCCCAGGCAAGCCTCGAACTCAGCAATCCTCCTGTCCCTGCCTCCCGAGTGCTGGGATTACAGGCGTGAGCCACCACGTCCGGCATTGTGGTATGCGGTGTTGATTGTTGGTGGGCATATCTCCACACCCAGCATTATATGTGGTTACCGGGGATTGAACTCGGGCCCTTGCGCTTGCAAGGCAGGCGCCGGAACCACTGAGCTAACCCTCCGGCCCTCTCAAACATAATTTTAAGGACATCACCATTTGCCATTGCAAATTGAGTTGCTCCTCTTCTGACATGGACAAAGTCAGTTCACCTGACTGATTCACAATTGGATGGTGGATCCATTCTCTCCCAGTTTGGGGGTCTTTCATGGTTGGGAAGTAGTACTCAAGTTATTTAGAAAGGGGGCAAGTGTAATCATTCACCAGCTGGGAGAGAGAAGATCATGGCTCCATCTCTTTCAAAATCTCTGCTAAGGTTTGAATCATGTCAAAAATCCAAAGTTCAGTTGTCACCCCATAATTACAGTTTGGCTTTGAATGTACACCATTCAGCTGCTGACTCAAACACAGATGTCATTCTGCCCTGAAGTGACAGATTGAGTTTGCTGAAAAGGTTGAACATGGCACATGAGTAAGCAAGTTTTGGGACCACTGAAATGCATCGCCAGTGGTGACATTTTATAAAATAAATCTCTGGAGTGGTTCTCATAATTCAGAAACTCTGGGTAGTAATCTGTCTTTAGAAAGCTAGGCTTGTGGCACACACCTGGGATCCTAGCACTCAGGAGGCTGAAGCAGGAAGATCACCCTGAGTGTGAAGCCAACTTGGGCAACATGGTGAGCTCAACCCCTGTCTGAACTACATAGTGGAATCTTGTCTTCAAGAAATGAAGACAAAAAAAAAAAAAGAAAAAGAAAAAAATGTCTGATTTCTAGAGTGGCTTACATGACTCAAAATACAGCCAGAGCTATATAGCTTTAGACAGCCATTTTGCTCCGTCCCTAAGAAGACATGTACTCTCCATCCATCCCCTCACAAAGCTGTACATACAAACTTGACTTAAGGACAAGTACTATAATGTGTTTGATATTTTAATCACATCTTAAAAATATTGCATAGTTTAGGTGAGTTTTGTTTTGTTTTGTTTTGTTTTTTTGCTAGCTAACATTTGTTTATGGATGGCACAGTGCACCAAATCAAATACAGAAGCAACCTCAGCTCACTGGAATCATGACACCAGAAAGCTGCCCTTTCATGACAGCTGCTCTGTCTGTGCATACACAACACAGAATGACCAATTCAGGTTTTCTGATATGAGATCATTCCACAGCTTTGGTTTTGGTTGGCAGCAAAAGTGTACATCTTCCTAAAAAGCAAAATCTCACAAAAACAAGCATTGGTTCCTCACTGTCAACATTAGTAGACTCATCAACCTGGATCTATATCTCGTTACTCCTCTCTGACATTTGTGCCTCAGTGTCCTCTGCTATTTCATGAATTTGTGTAATCACAGTGTTGGTTGAAAAAGGACCACATGGCACCTTTTAAACTGCAGCCTTTCCTAGAAATTCATGAGTCGTATCCTCAGAAGTAGCCAGAATCAACTCTTCACCAATAGTAAAGAGCTTCTTAGCTTTAGCAGTGTGATTGGCCACCAAGAAGGATGCTCTCAGTGCAGCCATATTTGTTGAAGTAGTAGTAGCCCTCAATAATTGCTGCTATTCTTCACGTTCATTTTTTTCTTCAGAAAAACTCCAAAGACGTACCTTTTAATGCAGGATGCTTTGTATCCATGTGGTGAGGCAGTTTGAAGGTTTCATGTCTTCACTGGTTAGCGGGTCATCAGATAATATGCAAAGAGGAGCTGAAGGTGATAATCACCTATTTAAGACTCTTGGAACAGTAATACCTCAGCTCATGAGTGCTTCGGTTTGTGAACAGTTTAATTTGCAAACAGAAGCATTTGGCAAAATTTTTCTTCCATTTATGAACTCTGTACAGGTGACGAACATGACTATGGCCATCTTCCCCAGAATCAGGGAACAAATTAAGTTTATGAGCGAAGGTACCACTCTATTTTTTTTTTTTTTTTGAGACAGCATCTCGCTTTGTAGTTCGGGCTGGCTCTGAGCTCACTATGTAGCCTAGGCAAGCTTCGAACTCAGCAATCCTCCTGTCTCTGCCTCCCGAGTGCTGGGATTACAGGCGTGAGCCACCACGCCCGGCACTGTAGTATGTGGTATTGATTGTTGGTGGGTGTGAGTCTCCACGCCCAGCATTGTATGTGGTTTCCAGGGATCGAACTCAGGACCTTGTGCTTGCAAGGCAGGCGCCGGAACCACTGAGCTAACCTCCGGCCCTCTATTTTCTTTTAAATGTGGCCTTCTTTTTGTGGACAGCCTTAGGTGTCTTCTGCTGTCTCTTCTTTGTCTCTTTCCCTTTTCAAAGAAGCTTTCCAGTGATTTTTTTTTAATTCATTTTGGTGAGGGTCGGCTCTTGGATTTACCAAAAATGTGACTGTGTCTTAGAAAGAGGCACAGGCAGAAATGATAAATAAAATAATGGGCAGGGCTTGTGTGGACTAAAATAAATGTCAGATTCTACTTTAAAACCTGCCACCAGGTGGCCTTATACAGTTTAAGTACATCAAATCACTTATCACTGTAAAAGCCATACCAAATGCAGCTACATTGTCACATGTATTCATAGAGCTTTGATATGAATCTGTAAGCAAATTTTTAAAAATTGAATTCCTTATTGGTATATTTTATATACATCTCACAATCACGCATAACATTGGGGAATTTGAACCAGTATATGACACCAGTTAATTCTCATTTTTACCCACCCACACCTCCCCATCCCCTATATACATGCTCTTTTATTTTCCTTCAGAATCATATTTATTCCTTCCCCTCATTACATTCCCATACCAAATTTCCTTTGGAAATTTTCCATTCTACAAAAACTGTCATACTTTCTAGAGCTCATTTACATCTACAAGTGCTCATATCAAAGAGAAGATCCGGTATTTGCCATGAGATCTGCAAGCAATTTTTTTTTTTTTTTGAGACAGGTTCTCACTTTGTAGTTCAGGCTGGCCCTGAGCTCACTATGTAGTCCAGGCAAGCCTCAAACTCAGCAATCCTCCTGTCTCTCCCTCCCAAGTGCTGGGATTACAGGCGTGAGCCACCACGCCCGGCACTGTGGTATGTGGTATTGATGGCTGGTGGGCGTGAGTCTCCACGCCCAGGATTGTATGTGGTTACTGGGGATCGAACTCAGGACCTTGCGCTTGTAAGTCAGGCGCCGGAACCACTGAGCTAACCCTCCGGCCCTGCAAGCAATTTATTAAGATCTCTTTGCAGTCAAACCTCTGTCCCAAGATTCATCTGTGTTTACCACCACTCCCCAGCACTAGCAACACTACCTCAGCTCCACTTCGGGTCATCACTATTCAATTTGTATAAGAAGCATGCAACTTAGATCTCTTCTTAGGCGGTTCACAGTAGAGTTCAGGCTCCTATGAGAAGCCTGGCCTTTGTGAAGAAACCGTAGGAAGGGCAGTGCAGCCAAAGTGAGCAAAAGTGGGACAGACAGGCAGGAGATGGTAGAACAAACAGAACCATTTTATGAGAGCCCGGTATAGAATTGGGATTCTATCCACAGTGAAGTAGGTTTTAAGGAGACTGTAGCACCCAGGGCCTCACGTAGGCTAAGCATGTGCTGTACCACCCCAATACACCCACAGCCCAATCATGATATATTCTGATCCACATTTTTAAAACGCAGCTCTGGCCAAGTGGATTGCTGAATAATGGTCAGAATATATGGCTAATATTTAAATTTTTCTAAAATTATTACAGTAAAAGACAGCATTGTTAAACCTTCTCAGTATACTTCCCCTCACTTCAAACACACTTATCTCCTCACTCTGGCCACTTTCTGAAGCAGTTCTGAAGTTCTTTTTTGTGAATGTCCTTTCTGCACATACAGCTGCTAAGTGTCATCCAAGAGTGAAGTGTCATCCAGCTCCTAAAACCATAATCATGTGTCCTTGTCCACCTTATTCACTGGACCTGGCATTATGTTACTTCTGGCTCTTCCCCAAAGTCAAAGTAAACATGAAAGGTAAAAAGGCTGTGTTTTTTAATTGTTTCAGTTGTCTTAGTTACTTTTCTTTCTTTGCTAAGACAAAATATCCAATACCCAAAGTTAAAGGAGGAAAGGTTTATTTAGCTCACAACTGGTAGAGGCATAGTCCACAATTGGCTGTTTCCAAGACACGGCAGTATGGCCAAAGGTAGCAAAGTGGCAAAGGATCTTCACAGAGCCTTTCTGCCTGCTCTATTTTATCCAGGCTACCTAGGGCAGGCAGCACTCACACCTTTAACTCTAGTGCCCTTGAGCCTAACATTACACCATGAAGCAATTCCAGCATCACAGTCTAGATCCAGCCACCTCCAAAAAAACCCAGCCATGACCGCATAAGCCTTGGGGAGACATCCAAACACGAGCCATCACACCAAGGGAAATCAAATAAAAAATGGCAGAGTTCCCTGTCTGGAGATCTGGTACAAAGCCGGTGGATCTGGGGATTAAAGGCAATTTGACATGACTGTGTTGGCTGAAACATGAGTGCAGTAATCGTGAATGTCACGCAGCAGATAGTATCAAGGATGGGAAAGGCAGCCACTCCTCTTTGTGGAAAAAATCAGCTTCACATCAAAGTTGACTTTTCTAACATATTTTAGTCAGAAGAACTCAAGTTTCCTGGCATTTTACCTAACCAAGCTGCTGTTACGATGTGTCTTTATTATAGTTTCTCTTCCCTATTTTTTTCCTGGCCATTTCAATTTTTCCAGCAGACCTTCTTATAGGAAATCTTAGAACAAATGGTAAAGATCTTGATCCTCATGAAGAAGATTAAAAATTAATAACAAACATTATCAAATTTCTACAATAAGTACTGGCAACTAAACACAAACAGCACCCTGAGTGGCAGCAGAATGGTGAAGAAGAAAATGCAACCACAGCTGAAGGCTTCTGAGGCCCTGGGGTTCCAAGTATGCTCTCAGCCACGTGCAAGGGATCGTCCAAGGCCATCAGGCTGTTGACCAACTGCTGCTTTTTCTTCCTTTTCCTAATGCTGTTGATGGAAGAACAGTGGTTACATCTAAATAGGAGCTTGAGCACATGCATTAGGATCACCGGAGCAGTTTGAGAAGGATAAAATGTCCTGGGTCCCTGTCCCAGGACTCCTGAATTGAATTTTTGAGGCTCTGTACTTTGGGCAGGACCTTTAAAAGATACTAACCTTGGGAACTGCCATTTTCCAGGCTCCATCGCTGACTGTGGATGGCTCCTGAGGGAGGGACCTTGCAGATGACCTTGGAGGTGAGCACAGGAGGTGAACAGTGGAGGTGTTTCTGGTGGGGCCATTCCTGTCTCTACAAGTAAGCAATGGCAGTTTTCGGTAAATCTGAATAGTCACTGGATGCTCTGTAAACTCCATTAGTTATTTTTGCTGGTTGGCCCGACCTTTCCCAAAGCAACCATCCAACTTAATTCTGCAGAAACCTTAGGCCTGAAAACTTCTAAAGGCCAAGATTACTCTTAACCTCCCTAACTTTCACATAGAAGTTTCTAAAACAACATTAAGGAATCTAGTTAAACTCTGCCCAGGCGTGGTGGCACACACCTGCACTTAGGGAGTTGAAGCAAGATTCCTCGGAGGACTACTCCGGAGTTCAAGGCCAGTATGAGCTACATAGTGAGTTTAAGGCCAGCCTGAACTACCCAATGAGATGCTGTCCCCCACCCACCCAAAAAAAACCGGCTGTAGAATGTAGACACTAGAGGGCTGTGTGTTCTTGAGCATCACCTGTGCCACAGTTTCCTCATCATTATAGTATGTTTACCAACAGGATCCATCTCACCTGGTAGCAAGTGAGATATTTAGCTCATGCCTTCAGCATGTGCCTGAAACAGAATTCATGCAACATAAATACTTGGTCAAATGTACAACTTGTTAAAAATGTTGGGTCCCCCCCCCCGAAAAAAAATGCTGGGTCCCCCCCAAGAGAGAAAAAAAATGTGGGCCCCCCCACACACTCAGCTGATGCAGAAGTCGCTGTAGTGGGGGGAGGGGGGCCTATGAGAATATTCATGGCAAAGCAGATGATGTTCTGCAAGAAACTCAAAGAGCTGTGCATGGCTGTGTGGGCGGCAGAGGGGTGGAGGAGGGGGAGCTATTCAGAGTCCCCACTTGTGCTGGGGTGGGAATCCTGTGTGACAGGAAAAGAAGAGAAAAGAAGGAAAGTGACACACTCACTGTGCACATGTCTGTCATCATGGATGAGCAATAGAGAGATAAGAATCCTCAAGACAAACTGCAGTCATTAAAGCAGGAATAAAAAGGCTCATTAGGAGAGGGAAATTGACGCTCTCTGAAGCCAGAGCTCTTAGAACAAAGAAAATCAAATTGACATTTTCTCCAAGCTGCGGAAGCATTGTTTTATTGTTGATAGGTGGCAGGCTTTGGGGTCTATTTCTTTCTCTTATTTGTCTTATTGCCCCCATTTTATCCCACAGACCACAGACAGGAGGGGAGTCTAGAAAAAAGCCCTTGAAGTAAGGAAAGGAGGTTTCGTATCACAGAGAGCAATCTGTGTTTTGAAAGGCTTGATTTCAACTGCTTAGAAAATACTGGGAGGCACAGCTGTAGAATCTCATCATACCCAACTTTATACTTTTAAAAGGAGGCAGTTCAGGAGGTGAAGGATGGTACAGATATAGCTATCCAGCCTGAATTTAAACTAGATCCAAATTAAGGTGACCTACTTATTACCTTGGCAAAATCCTTGACCCCTCTGAACCTCAGTTTATGTATCTGTAAAATGGGATTGAGATTATAACTAACCTAATAGAGTCACTGTGAGAAGCACACAAATTGTTGAACTGCCACAGAACAAAACACCCAGCAAAATTGCCCTGTTGTCAGCTAACTTGAAATCAAGAAGCTGTCTGACTTTTTCAATCAGCAGCATTCAGAAAAAAAATAAGCACACAGAAACTAAAAGTAGAAATTGCATTTACCCAACTATACCTCTTCTGGGTATCTCCCCAAAAGAGTTAAAAACATCATATTATAATGATACATGCATACCCATGTTCATAGCAACACAGTTCATAACAGATATTGAAATCAACCTACATACCCACCAATCAATGAATAGGAGAGAAAATGTAGTATATACACAGTAGAGAACTACTTTGTTATAAAGAAGGATACATTTGAAGCATCTGTAGGAAAATAGGTGCATTTTGAGACCATAATTATAAGTGAAATAAACAAAACAGAACATTAAATATCTTGTGTTTTCTCTTATATGAGAAATCCAAAGTATAAATAAAGAAAAAAATAAAAGCTAGATCGCAGGACACAGGGAGGGAGACTTTGAGAAGGGGATCTACATGAGATTAGAGGGTAGGACAGGGATGGGAAGAGGGATTAAAATCTATTCCCCAAGATGCTTTAATTTTTATGTACCACAAACATACATATATAATAAAACTAAAATAAAAATCTGACTTCAACTAAAATATATATATATACAAATCACCTGTCTCAATCCTAGAAATTATGGAAGACAGATTTATGTTTCCTTTGGAAAAAGCAATTATTCCTAGGGCCAGGAAACCCCATGTCCATATCTCCCTTTAAGAGAAGAACAATATTTTCATCTCAAGATAGAGTCTCTCAGGATTTGTCTGTTATTCCCACCCCACCTGCAGTGACCAAATCTCAAGTCTCCACCCATCCCAGTATTGATGCCTAAAGACACAAATAGCTCAGGGAGAAAGCAGTTCTTACACTTCTGCCACATGTTTTCTGGCATTCTGCATTTTAGTGTTTAAGCCTGCATGTCCCTGTCTCCCAAGAACTGTGGATTACTGAGTCCTTTTAGAAAGAGAAGATATGTGAGAAAGAGTGGAAAAGTGTGCA
>PVIC010005020.1:0-59722 GCA_004025085.1 Thryonomys swinderianus | reverse complement strand
GGTTAGCTCAGTGGTTCCGGCGCCTGCCTCGCAAGCGTAAGGACCTGAGTTCGATCCCCGGTTACCACATATAATGCTGGGCATGGTGGCTCACGCCTGTCATCCCAGCACTCGGGAGGCAGAGACAGGAGGATTGCTGAGTTCGCGGCGGCTTGCCTGGGCACCATAGTGAGCTCAGGGCCAGCCTGAACTACAAAGCAAGACCCTGTCTCCAAAAAGCAAAAAAAAAAGAATACAAAAGGAGGAAAGGAGAGAGACTGATTTTTCAAGTCAATGATTACTTTGTCTTCCCCTGAGGCAGGACAGCAACAGAACCACTACTTTTGAGAACTGCAATGGAAATGCTTTTTGTGCATTATCTCAATGAAGCAGTTCACCTTTCAGACAACTCTGAATAGTTTTAAGTTCGTACAACAAATTATCCCCTCTTTTGGACACAGATAGAAGCATATTCAGCTTTATCCCACCACACATTGTTTAACTCAACTTCTGTAGAGTTGAAATAGGCAGGATGTTTCCATCAACTATTCTCTGTGGATTTTTTTTAATGCCATCAGCTTTGCAAAAAGACTTAGGGTCATAGAATACATACTACAAGAACGCAAAAAGAACTCCCTTCTTTAGTCTGATGATGGGAGACAAGTTTACTCCAACTCTAGTTGTGAATTTATGGACAAGAATTCTAGTTTTCTGGATTTCACTTTGTCATTTTCCATATCAGCTTTTGGTCTCTCCATAGCAATTCTGACTTCCCTGGATTTGTCTCATGATAAGGCCCATTGAATTTTGAGTCAGTATTGAATTCTGAAATTGTTCTCTCCTGGGACTGAGACCATCAAGACACACAAACAAAAGGGCTGTTCTCAGAGTCTGGACCATATAAACCCTACTTGCCTAAATGTGGGGTTACAAACCACTGGATTTGGGTTGCTACCTTAGTTGCTGGCATTCCAAGCAACTCAGCTGGGTAGAACACAGCTAGCCACACTAAATGTAAACCTGGCACTAAAAAGGCACAAAACACTATTCCTGGTCCATCAATTTACAACAGTTAACTTCTCTGCTGCTAAGAATTCATCCTCCTGAGAAAAAAATGAAAGCTTTTCTATCAGAAGATAAGTGAAGCCAAACTACTTCCCTACAGATCCACAGGATATGTATTACATCTGTACAAAGTATCAGCTTTAACTTTCTAAAGTTTAATGGGATTTGACCTAGGCTTTAATATTTATACATTCTTTATCTAATATAAAGTATAGCCATCAACATTAAAGTATCATCCCAATCCAGTGAATGAGCAAAAGTTTCTATGAAAATATCTCAATATTTTCTACATCTTTACATAATTAGCTATTTTTTAAATTTTTGATATTATTGGTACATTTTAGATATACATTATGATCACATTGAACTTTGAGAATTTATACCTGTACATGGTATATATTGATTCTCAGTTTTTCTCATTCCCCTGCCCACCCTACAACTCCTACTCCATATACAGAAGCTTTGTTTCCACTTTTTTGTTTTACCTTCAAATTTTTCTTTCCCTTCTTTACTTTTCTCTACACCTGCATTTCCCTTTGCTCTTTGAACATTTTCTTCCTTTCTTGCAATACCTATTGTAGATTGTGGATCTCATTTACACTTTCAGTTTCTCATACTAGAGAAACAATAAGGTATTTACACATCTGTGTCCTATTTATTTCACTTATGATAGGCTTCAAAGTATATCCATTTAGGTACAAATATCATTGATTTATCATTCTTTATGGCTGATTCATACTCCATTTTATAAGAAAAACACATCATTTTTATCCAGTCTTTAGTTGATGGGCATTTGGGCTTTCTCCAAGATTTAGATATTACAAATTGTGCTGCTATAAATATAGGTGCACATATGTCACTGTGATATGATGTTTTTAGTTCTTTCCTATATATTCCTAGTTAGCTATTTAAATGTAAGGAATTCCAGCATATATGAACAATTGAAAATATGTATATGTAGAAATCTAAAACAAAAATGTTGACTCTCCGTCTTCAACTCATGATTTACCCAAAGCATATTCCTAAGATTTTATGCAGTAAAACAGTACTAGATACTCCTAAGCATAGTATATTTTATAAAGCAATTAGAAATCAGGAAAGTGAAGTGACATGACAAGGTTTAAAAGATACTAAACGTTGATTATAAATTTTTCATTGAATGATACAGTGCGTGACACCTAAAGGAATACACCATAAAAGCATTATGATTTCTTACAACAAAGGTTACAAGAAGTGATTTCAAACTTTTTTTAGTAAACTCTGTACACTCAAATCATGTAAACTATTTGCTCAGAAACTTTCAAGATTGTATTCCGTTCTCAATAGCTGTGATTTTTTTATGCAATCAACCAAAATTTGTGCTCTCAAAATACTTATTAAAATCAGGTTTGCAGAACCAGCTCCCAAAGCTGAATCAACTAATCCTCATATCTATCCCATGTTCCACCTCTTCCTTTTTCCCAGTTATTTGTAAAAATGAAAAGGAGAGAAGAATAAAGAGAAGATAGTGCGAGTAAAGGCTTTTTGGTTCTGATAAGCAGTTCAACTTTATTCAACAGGAGAGAAATATATGTCATATCTGCTTCATGCTAATTACCACCCTAGGAGAACTCTTGTCATACCACGAATAGCTAAGATAGCCAACTCTTTGGCAGTGGGAAGCACGGTCACTGGTGCAGGTGGAAGAGGTGTGAAGCATTCTCCAACAGACAAACTATCTGTCATCCACTGCAAAAATACTCCCCTTCTTTTTCTAATTCAAAGTGACCTGACATAATCGGTCCACTCTACAGAATGCTGGGGTGGATGTTTCTGTCTGTTAGGTCACCATAATCCTACATTCAAAATACAACAAGCAAATTAAAATTATAACTGACCTTGAAATTCATTTCCTCCCAAAGCTCCCTTTCTTCTGGGTGTTTTGAAGGCTGGTTCCCTTAAATAATTTACAGCAGTGACTTGGGATGAAAAGAAATCGTCTATTACATGGTTGTGCGTGTTTCACGTGGTATTGATGCCGCCTCAGGAGTTACAGAAAAAGATGCTTTTGCTGTCCTGGAAGAGTGACTCTGTGGCACGGCTATGCCACACCAGGGCAGAAGACAGGTCGAGCAGCATTTTGACATGTCTCCATCTAAAACTGCACAGATTTGTAGAAGTCCAGTATTTTAAAACCAGGAAAAAACTTAAAACTATATATCTCTATAGATATACATAGATATTATGCAAACATATGCTTTGATATGCATAAATGTAGATGTGTGTATTATATATTTACATATGCAAATGCATGTGTCTAGACACATACATCTGCTGTTTGTAACACTCAATTCTGAGGCCAACATGTGAAGATGACATGACCACCACACGGGTACAGGCTTTGCAATCTGAGAGTGAACTGTAAACGCTGGGCCAGTTCACTGACCAAACATATGTGAGTAGACAGCCAGACACTGTGTTTTACATGAGCAATGTTTTCGATCATTAAATTAAAATGACAATAGCAGATCATATTCTCTCTTAAATTTTTCAGAAAAAAATTTATTTAGCAATCAAAAGCAAAAAACACAGAAGTAACATGTAAAAAAGACTTTGAAAACTTTTTGAAATATTTTTAGACCTTTTTTTAAAAAAGTAGCTGTCAAAGCTGCTTCTCTTGTTTTGGGCAATATTCTCACACCCTGCCCTTTTAAATGAAGCCACCAGCCTAAGTCCAAGTGAGTTATTTCTCATAACTGAATGTGCATATTTGGTCCTGGACCTAAAAAAAACAAGGCAAGTCTTACTTTCTTTCTCACTGAAGTTCTTCCTGGATGGATTTTTTTTTCCTGTGAAGTAATTGTGTACCGCTGGTGGTGTTGGCAACACTATATTAAAAGTCAAATTTATGTCAACATCCACAGATCAACTCTCAGATGTTGCTATTAACACTGACATCAAAATCATTAAGAAATTTCCATCATGTAAATTAATTATCAGAATTGTATTGGCATGAATACATAATGGCATTATTCATGCAAATAATTCCGAATACATCTCCTGAAAACAAATTATAAAAATGGAATAAAATGTCATTATGGCACCATCTCATCATCCATTAGGCTTGGTGTTCGGCATGCAGGACTTCCAGGTCATCACAGCAAAAGGACAAAATGAGGACAAATGATTAATGCTGTCAGTGTGCACGTGGAGACTGCCGGACAGCGGTGTGTAACAGCCCCGGGATGCCAGGCAGCCCTTTTATGGTCCCTCTTTACTGTACAATCATCTCTGCAGTTATTGGTGAAAGAAAGGTAGGTTAATTACATTGTTGCCAGTCTAAAATCTCAAAGGACCACTTACATAAAGAGATTTCACTCATTAAAACACTGGTGTTATGATAGACCACAGCAGCAAAAATAATTAACCTGAGTTCTCATAGGTTTTCTCTCTCCACCCCACAAAAATGTAATTACCACCCCTCACTGAGTGCAGGGGGAGAGTCTGACTATAGAGTTAATGGATGTCTTCAAACTTCCTAGAAAGAAATAGACATGACAAAGATGGAACTGAGGTTGTGCTGGGGAGAAAGCATCTAACCCCACTGAATTAACAGGGATAAAAGCTTGTTTGTACAGCACTTAGTTCAGTGGCCAGCCCTGCTAATGGGTGGAATTAGAACAGGTCAGGGGAGCAGTAAGCTAGAAAACCACACCTAAATAGAGCAAGTAGAGCCTCTTTGCACTTTTTTCCTCACAACCAGATTCTCAGAATGAGAATCTTTGTCTAAAGGACTATATACAATCGCATCCAAATTCACTTCTTAGGTAGATACAAGGAAAAATGCATAGCCATCACATACAGTTAAAGAATATAGAAATAGAAGTTTTGCTGTTGGACACTTACTGTGTCATCAGCAGGAAAATGTGCAAGGCTTGATGGAGAAAGGGAAATTATCTCAATTCTCCAGAAAGTTGCCTTTCTAGAAAACAGAGAGCTCCTGCTTCATGGAGTTTCTTTAAGGAAGTATCACAGCTTCATCATTATTGAGAAGTAAGTGCGGATCCTGCCATGGTTAGTTTGTCAGTAGATAGCACAGACCTCCACATTTAATTTTAAACTGTAAAGACCACATCACTCAACATCTCATTGATAATATGTGATTACTTGTGTTACGTGTTTGTGAAAGCTTCACTTGTGAATAATTTGCATGAAATTTTCCTGTTTAAAAATAGCCTGGCATCCAAAGTAAGATCAAAAAAATTATTTAAATAAATGTCTGTCATATTGTGACCTTCAAATTAGGACCGTTTATAATCCTGCAACTAGAATTTGTCATGCAAATCAAGCAAATACTCAGTTTGTCCTTAGGAAGTAAAGACAGAGACTAAATCTAGCTGTTATGGTGAGGAAACTATAGACAAAGTTCTGAGGATGAATGGTTTTCTGGATCTAGGAATATTTTTCTTTCCTAAATATTTAAAGAGGAAAAAGAGATCAAGCCTCAGCCTCACAAGAGTTCCAAGAAGAAAATTGTGTAAATGGGAATTTTGAGAGCATTCATTATAATGACATGATCTGATTTAGAAAAGAGAATCTCTCTCCAAGAAGTGACCTCCACCCAGAATTTCCCTGAAAAAATAAACATTTTTTTCTAAACTAAATTTTTTTACCTTCTACTTAAAGTACTAATGTACTTTGCTTTTTAAGGAAACCGTTACAAGGTAAAGGAGAAACTCAAGAACAATAATGACATACATTTGTCTTCCCTCTTTTTAGTCCTTATTTCAGTTTAAGCATGAAAAAATAAATGGCTTATTACTACATCATAACCTTAAACATCGTTACAGTCATCAAACATGGGTCATGCCCAGCTTCTAAGTCTGAATAGCAGATTTTTCTGTGAAAGATAGGGCCATTGTTCCTCCCTCTGTTCCCTACATTGTCCACTGCCCACCTGCGGGTCAGTCTGGGATGACAAGGTCTGAGCAGGGTGTGCCTAGGTACATCAGGCAGTGGTAGAAAATAGAGTCCCTCTGCGTTTAGAAACAGGCTTGCAGACAAGGACAGTGCTGACCACTATCTAAGAGGCTGAGCAAAGAGATGAAAAGACCAGCTCAAACAAGAGCATAGTAAGTTCATTTCATGCAAATGTTCAACTTCAGGGGACCAGATGAGCAAACTCATGGGAATTATCCAGACATTGGAACAGAATGACAACAGAAAACATGGGAGGTCAGGGCTCTGATAGGGATGGAGAAGCCCTAGGCTTCCATAGCATTCAGGCAGGAAGGAATAGGTCACCTTTTTGACCACCTATGGATACAGAAAGAATTACAGTAAGAGGCACGCTTAAGTTTCTAAAGTATTCATTTCATGTTTAAGACAAAATTGATAAATCTATTTACTGCAGAATGTGTGGGGCCAATGAGTCCTGATGTACAAATGAGGACTGATGTGCAGGGATCTCTCTCTCTATCTCATCTCACAGTACCAAAGATTAAACCCAGATCCTTCACATTTAGCTATAGAAGCCCTTTTTTATATAATTTTGAGAGAGTATTGCTAAGTCTCTAAATTTCCCAGGGTGGATTTAAACTTGCAATCCTCATGTCTCAACTTCCCAGCATGCTGAGCTGACAGGAGAGTGCCACACACCTGGCCCACTCTCCTTTAATTAGCTGAGTGCAGTACCACCAAAGCCCTAAAACAGCACACTATTGATGCCCACACTGGGGATGAAGTAGCAACAGGAATGAGAGTGAGTAAGTGTGGTTTGCATGACAGTACTACACTGGCCAGTCAATGACTCCTTGCCCTTTGCTTAAAAATGGGATATACCCTCCTAGGAGTGATGGCTGCTGTTAGTTGACACGCTGCCTCCCAGAGATGCACCTCTAGGAAACAATGCCCCAGAGAATCACTTGTGCCCTTATCAGGGCTGGTCAGCCATAGTCTTTCCTTTAAATATACAACTCCTTTCAAAATGTTGAGAGTCAACAATATAGTGATCACTTGCTGTGAGCAAACTGAGACAGTCTTCTTTCTAGCAGATGAAATAATCTTTTTCACTCTCAGCTTTCTCTCCTTGCTCCAAGAGTACAGTTAACACTGAATGATCAAAAATGAAGACTTTTTTCACAGCACAAAACTGTTTTAGCACATTACCCTTGAATTTCTTAAGAGGGAAACAAGCATTGCTGGTGGTCTCACTTGCCTTGAGAGTGGAACTGATAACACTGAACCCATTTCCTTGCCATGGCAAATTTCTCGCCCATGGTTTCTGTCATGGAACATCTATGAGGAGAGAGAAACTCACTTCAAATTAGTTAAGATAGAAGAGTTTTTGAGAAGTGGTCTAGCATGTTTTTAGCACCAAGGAGCAAGTTGCTTCAGTGTATGTGTGTGTGTGTGTGTGTGTGTACACACATACACACATACACACACAGTGTACCACTATGTACACACTCATGCATATGCACACTTGAGGTAGATGATAGAAAATTACCAACATTCAAACATTTTCACTTACAAAGATTTACAAAGCTTTGTAAGGCAGAACATACATAATTCCTCTCCTCTGCTTCTTTCTCTTAAGATTATAATATCTGAGTTAAAGATAAAATTCCTAGCACTGTAGAATGACTGTGACTAAATTTCCTGATTTTAGATGCTTCAGAGGAAAAACCTCCTGGCACAGTTGTGATCTGCTGGTTGGGGGCAGGGAATGAGAACCTAAGCGTGACACACTGGCTCCATCTCTGGAGAAGGTGGACCTGAAAGTACCACAGAGTAGGCCTGTGTGGGTGCTTGCGCTGGTTTGATTTTACAGGTTTGTTGTGTGGTAGGTGTATGAGTGTTCAGAAGAGCAGGAGAGGCTACCAGGGTCAACTCTCCGAGAAGCACAGCTGGCGGGTGGACCTTCCTCTCAGCTGGAGTATATTCAATGCACTCACTCACTCCACAGACACCCATAATCTGATGGAGCCAATAAAAATTAATCAGTGGTGAAGACAATGTTGCAGTTCATTTACTGGACCACGTGAGACTTGTGTGTAAACCTCTCTCTTCTAACCCAGTACTTCCCAATAATCTCCAGGCTGACAGTGTAAAGTCCAAACTCCTCACCTTCCTTCCTTGCTCTCTGGTTCTACCTATGCAGACTCAGTCACAGCTCCCTTAGCTCTTATCTCTCTGGCCAGACTGGTGCGATTTTCCCTAGATACGTCTTAGTGCTGAGTCTGATGATGCCATTCACCATGCCCCAGGAAGTTCCTTTTCCCTTCCTCCCACCTCCTTAAATTGTGCTTCCCTAAAGCTGTGCTTAGTCCCGCCTGTTCAATTAAGCCCTTTGCTATAGTTTGTATCTGAAATGTCCCCTAAAAGCTCATCTGTTGAAAGTTTGATCTCTGTCCTGGGTGCTCCTGGGAGGTGCAAAGACCTTTGGGAGGTGGGACCTAGTGGAAGGGGATTGAGACCCTTTCCCAGCCTTCTTTTCATTTTCCTACTGAAGGTGAACAGCCCCTCCTCCACAGACGCTGTGTACCCTCACCATGGACCCAAAACCAATTGGTCCAACTAATCATGAACTAAAAACTTCAAAACTATGAACCAGAATAAATACTTTCTCCTTATACATAGATTATCTCAGAATTTTTGATAGGACTTTCCAAGATCAAATATGTACAGGGCACAGTTCCTGGCACTTAGTAACTGTACAGCAATAATTGCTGTATTGTTTTGTCATTATTTAATAATGGCATTGGATGCTATTCACTGTCTCCTTCTAAACCATTTCTCCATTTCCCAACGTCTAAAAGCTCCTGCTTTATTAAGTCTGTTTCTGCTTGATGATGCCTAGAGTTAAAACCAAGCTGTTTACCCCAACACATGTGTCTTCCTAAGAGCCCATGTTCTCCTGAAAAGTGAGATCCTGCCTGCATCCCTCCCTTCCTCTCATGTGTTAAGCAGAGCAGTTGCTCCAAGGATACCAGTTAAATTGTTTGGAGAAGTGGAGAGGAAAAAGACTGAGTAAATAAATAATTTTAGAAAACCAGATTTTGCACATTTTATAGAAAGAAAACACTGAAAGGTAAATAAGACAAATCCTTCATAGCAGAAGGAGAGTGCACATAAATAACACCATATGCAGAGAACACTGCAATGTATTTTCATGTAGCATCTTTTATTCAAAGCATTACAGACATTTGCTGAAAAGAGTTAGTTGTACCAAGGGCAGATGACTCAATGAAATGTTTCAGTTACATTTTATAATGGGGGTGAGGCTCTTCCGGATGTCTTTTTACCAGGCTGAGGGCCAGCAAATGATGAGTAGGAAGGAATCAGTGATGCAGGAAATTTACAGCATAAAACAAGCCTCTGAGTTTAACCAGACAACTTGATCAATGCAGCAGTGAGGAACAGTGTTTGTAATTTCGAGTCCCAGTGACTTGAAGTAATAGTGACATGCGAGACCAGGCTGCCATCATGCTGAGCCCAACAACGCTCATTTGGCTTCTTTCATGAACACCACTTTTCTAGGGCCCCTGGGAATTGGAACTGATTTGCCAGCCATGAGCAAAAAATATGGTGAATGCTTAAATTTTGAAATTTAATTATAGTAAAGTCTGCAGTGCCATTAATTCCTTTCAAAATGCTCCCCTTCATTCTGAACACATTTATACCAACATTCTTGCCACGTTCTGAAGCAGTTCTGAAATTCTTTTTCCTGAGTGCCTTTAGGTGCATAGTCATGGCCACGTGGATGTCCTGAATTGAATTCACCTTTCATGGTCTTTTTGACTTTGTGGAAGAGCCAAAAATAGTATGACAGTAGATAAAGGCCTCTAGAATGTGTTTCCAACCTTGCCTTTCCATTGGATGACACCTGGCAGCGTCATTCACACACAGCATTTTTGTTCACACCTTGCAAAGACATTCAGAGGAGAGGACATCCAAATCTGCTCCAGAAACTGGCAAGAACAATTGTGTTCAAAGTGAGAGGGTTTCTTTTTCCCATGAAGATTAGTACCAATGTGTCTTTTACTGTAATGTTTTCTTTAAATTTAAACGTTACCAATTTTGATCAGTGTGTGAGTTGTGTGCTGTTCTTCAAGAAATGTGAGAGACAACTCATCTTGGATGATTCCTCACCCAGGAAGACTCTGCACATGTCACCACCGAAGGTCTTATTTAGTACATTTGTCTGAGAAGCTTGAAATATTTTGATCAGTCTTACATGAGACTGACCTAGTTATTCCAATCTCGATTTCAACCATGGAAAACAGGAAAATATGGGTAAGAGATCAGGTCTCAAACCATAAAAATCCTCCCCATACCCATCTTCTCAGAAGTATTAGTCAATTGGATTGCTATAGGCAAAGAAAATAGAGCAGAGAAACAAGAAATTTTCCTGAATATTTGTATTCAGTCAAGTAAGATTTATGCATGAGATGCAAATTATTATGTGTTGTTTACACATCTGAGGAAAAACAAATCTTGAATGTAAATATTTAGAGGGTATATTATTTTTAAATGTGAAAATACAAAAATTATTAGAGCATTTACAACTCCTACTCTGTTAAAGAGACATTCAAATGAGTTTTTGCTTTTTTGTTTTTTGTTTGAGACAGGGTCTCACTTTGTAGTTCAGGCTGGCCCTGAGCTCACTATGTAGCCCAGGCAAGCCTCAAACTCAGCAAAATACTCCTGTCTCTGCCTCCCAGAGTGCTGGGATTACAGGTGTGACCCACCACACATGGCATTGTGGTATGTGGTATTGATTGCTGGTGGGCGTGAGTCACCACGCAGTTACCAGGGATCAAACTCAGGACCTTGTGCTTGCGAGGCAGGCACCAGGACCACTAAGCTAAATCTCAGGCCCTCAAATGAGGTTTTTTTTTGTTTTTGTTTTTGTTTTTGTTTTTGTTTTTGTTTTTTTTTTTTCAGACAGGTCTCGCTTTTCTAGTTCAGGCTGGCTCTGAGCTCACTATGTAGTCCAGGCAAACCTCAGAACTCAGCTGTCCTGTCTCTGCCTCCTGAGTGCTGGGATTACAGGCGTGAGCCACCACGCCCGGCACTGTGGTATGTGGTATTGATTGCTGGTGGGCGTGAGTCTCCACGCCCAGCATTGTATGTGGTTACCGGGGATCGAACTCAGGACCTTGCACTTGCGAGGCAGGCTCTGGAACCACTAAGCTAACCCTCTGGCCCTCAAATGAGTTTTTAAAGGTGTGTAATTTTATCAGAATTACAGAAACTATCACAAAGCATCAGAAAAATTAAAAAAAAACACTTCTACAAATCCTTTGCAAAAACTATTTAAATCTTCAAGTGATCATAGGATCAATCTTCTCTTTATAAAAAAAAATCGTTATTAATTAAACATTGACCCTGCAACATTTATCCACTTATTTTAAAGCTTTCCATTGCTACTGTTAGAACTGAAATAAATGGAGCATTTTATTATTTAGCTACCTTATTCTGATCTTTTTTATAGATGTAATTTTATTTTAAACTGAAACATTGGTAATATTGTGGCTTTTTATCTTTATTTTTTCAATCACCAATAAATTAGTTGGGAAATTTTGCTAAAAAAAGAGAAGGAAAAAAAAAAAAGAAGAAGAAGAAGCTGTTTCCAGAGCAATACAGAATTCATTCACAAATAATAAAATAATCATTCACCCTTGACACTTACTATGTGTGGGTCTCTGTTGTACATGTTTTACATATACCATTTCATTTAGCTTTCAAAAGCTTCAATAAATAGGTACTGTTATTGTTGTGGCAGTACAGATGAAGCAACTGAGGCTCTAGAGTGAGTAATAGAACCAAGGTGTGATACAATCATGCCTTGCTAAGGATAACATTTACCGATGAGGTTGAGAGGTTGTATCCAAAAAGCTGTCATGTCACCAGGAAAGAGGATGTCCTGACCATATCACTGCTAGGTACTTATGTAGCAAGGTCTTGCTGAGCACTTTATCTTTGACAGTTAAGCATTCCTAATCCATAAACCCAAAATAAATAAGAAATGCTCCAAAATCAGACTTTTAGAATGACAATATGATTCCTTAAGGAGAGGAATTCTATGACAGGTCATCATTGTCAAAAGACAAGTACACCTTGGGCCGGAGATTTAGCTCAGTGGTTCTGGTGCCTGCATCGCAAGTGCAAAATCCTGAATTCAATCCCTCATAACCACATATAATGCTGTGCATGGTGACTCGCCCACCAGCAATCAATACCTGCGTGGTGACTCACGCCCACCAGCAATCAATACCACATACCACAGTGCCGGGCATGGTGACTCACGCCTGTAATCCCAGCACTCGGGAGGCAGAGACAGGAGGATTGCTCAATTTGAGGCTTGCCTGGGCTGCATAGTGAGCTCAGGACCAGCCTGAACTACAAAGTGAGACCCTACCTCAAAAAAAAAAAAAAAAAAAAAAAAGGGGGAGGACCAGAGAGTTAGCTCAGTGGTTCCAGCGCCTGCTTCGCAAGCACAAGGTCCTGAGCTTGATCCCCAGTAACCACACACAATGCTGGGTGTGGAGACTCATGCCCACCATCAATCAATACCACATACCACATACCACATACCACAGTGCCTGGCGTGGTGGCTCATGCCTGTAATCCCAGCACTCGGGAGGCAGAGACAGGAGGATTACTGAGTTTGAGGCTTGCCTGGACTACATAGTGAGCTCAGAGACAGCCTGAACTACAAAGCGAGACCCTGTCTCAAAAAAAAAAAGACAAGTACACCAAAAATAATGTATACAATTACTTAGTGTATACAATTACCTTATGACAAAGCACATAAGATACACAGGTATGGAACATAAATGCACTTCATGGTTAGATTTGGGTCCCTTCTCTAATATGTCTCATTATATATGCAAATATTCCAAAATCTGAAAGAATTTGAAATCTGGATCCCTTTTGGTCTGGGAACTTTCGGTATGGCGTATTTGACCTACACTATTTCATTAAAGCTTCCCAACTTCCAAGGAAGGCTGAGCTAACTTACTAGGTCAAGATTTGGTGAAACATTCTTCCAATTCAAGCCCAAATTTCTAATAGTGGTTCCAACCCAGACTTTGTTCTTTGGGTTTAAAGTAAGATTACTCGATTTATTGATAAAAGACCAATAAACAAAAATATTAATGAATCCATATTCGCTCAACATTAGTGTGAATAAAGGCTATCTTTCTTGCACAGTTACAACTCCTTCTCCAAAGCATACTCTTGAACAGCTTCGTTTAATGTATAGTTGATCAACAATAAACATAAAACAGAAAAGATTTCTGCTTTGCTAAGTTTTGACCTATGAGTACACCTATTAAACCACATTGTCATCTAAAGAGGAAAAGTGTCCAGAGCCCTGGCAAACCTTCAGAGTGTGTGACCTATGTGTTTGCACAGGGCTCTGTGCTCAGATGGGAGCCATGTTGCCATGTTGGATTTATGATGCTTTCTTTTCTTTTTTTTTTTTTTTTAGACAGGGTCTCACTTTATAGTTCAGGCTGGCCCTGAGCTCATTATGTAGCCCAGGCAAGCCTGGAACTCAGCAATTCTCCTGTCTCTGTCTCCTGAGTGCTGGGATTACAGGCATGAGCCATCATGCCCGGCACTGTGGTATGTGGTATGTGGTACTGATTGCTGGTGGGCGTGAGTCTCCACACCCAGCATATGATGCTTTCTTATTGGTGCAGAACAAGAGACACTGCATTCTCATTTGGCACTGAATTCCACAAAATGTGTGGCTAATCCTCATGACCTCTTGATTTTGGTGAAATAGTATAAAATGTATCTTTTTGACCATTTTTAGGTATACAGTTCAGTGGTACTGAGGAATTTGCATTCTTATTGTATCAAATACATGTTGTAACTTTCATTCACATTAAGTATACTTATATTATTAGAAAACTATCACTATTTTGTTCCCTTGTGGAACAGTGCCAGAAGTGTTCTCTCAGTTCCATATTCCTGTGGACTCCCAAAGGCCAAGAGAAGCCCACGTGGATTTTCTTGTGTTAAGTAATGTGCTGCAGGAATTCTCCAATTCAACCCTTCACACTAACTGCCAGGCCTTTACTCTGCCATTCCAGAGCCCTGGTTTAGCAACTGCAGTGTTTGTCACAAGCCCATAAGAAAAGGTCTTTGGATGTGGTGAGAAAGCCCAGACTGGGAGGAAGGAGAATATTGCCCAAGGCCTGGCCATGAGATTGGGCCATCTCTCCCTCACCTGCCTGCATGCCAAACCAAGTGCATGTAGGGAGCCCTGACTCACTGCTTCCAGGACAGCATGAGCACTGAGCACAGCCCCTGACACCTGGTAAGCAGACTCTTAACAGAGGCAGAAAAGAATGATATGAAGTTTTTAAAAGTTTCATCTGCTTAATCCCTGGGGTTTAGAATTTAGCAGCTGGATCAGCAGGTTGGTTGCCTCAAAGAATAAAGATTCAACAGTTAGGGAAGATAGACATAGAGAAGTACATCTTCTGGACATTTACAACATGTTATATGAGTCCAGATCAATGAATACAAAGGATGTAATATATGCCCTATTGTGTCATATTTTGCCACAGCTGCTTTTATTTCTAATTCATGCTATAAAATGAGAATCTTATTTGTATTTTTATATACCAATCTACTACCAAAATTAAAAACAAAAATACCACACAGATTACTATATTTACTTCCATAGAATTAGTCATATCCCGTGAGCCAATGACTTCAAAGGAATGACTGTTTCTATTCTTGGTCTTCTAGATATCCTTGGATGTGTCTTGGCCAGCCTGCAGTGGCCAACTTTTATTCTGCACAAAAAGGCTGGCCTTTGTTAAAGATGCCTCCTCCCTGTGCCCCAGGCCTCTGCTCCAAGGGCACCCCTGCCTCACACCCTCAGCCCCGGATGTCCAGTGACATAACCTGCTGACTTCCATCCTTACAATGTATGATGCACTCAAAGACAATAATAAACACACAGGGGATCTTGGCCTGACATTCTGCCCTGTTGTCTTAAGGCTGCAAAACAAAGTATTTCACAGTGGGTAACTTAAAACAGCACAGATGTATCCTCTTCAGTTCAGGTATCCTCCCTTCAAAACTGGTGGCTCTAGGCTTCTTACATTCCTTGGCTTAATCACACATTGCCTCAAATTCACCTCCATACCACAGCCTCCCTCTGTAAACCTTGGGGCCAGATGTGCCCTTTCCTCCTGTAAAGAAACCTGTGATTGGGTCTAAGGCTCACATAGATACAAGTTAATCACATTGGGAAAAACTTCACTTCTGAAAAATTAAGTCAGCTGGGGTTAGAACCTGAATACAGCTTTTTGAAGTCATAATGATTCCAGGACACTTTCCTTCAAAAAGTGTATTTTGTGACATGCAGCTTCTCCCTGTCTCGACTTTTTCACTTAGTAGTACACACTGACATTCTTCCAAGTTGTTGAATAAAGATTAACCTTGTTGTTTTAGGTAAGTATCAAACATCCCATTATATAAGTTCAGCGTGATTTAACCATTTTCATAATCATTGGTACATACTTTGGGTTTGATTTTGGTTAAGTATGAGATGTGATTTAAAAGATAGATGAAAGTTAAATTTTTAAAAAATTTATTATAGCAAAAGATACACATTAATTCCCCTCAAAATACTCAAAATACAACCCCTCTCTTAGAGCATACTTATCGCTCTGGGCAATGTATCATTTACTGTAATAAGTTTTTAAAACATTCACTGTATCTTTCAATCACCCCTTGTATGCACAGTATTACAATAAACAATCTTGTAAATACGGCCTTAAATCTCATACCTTACTTCTGTGTAATAGGTTCCTACACATGGCATTGTTTATTCCAGGAACTAGAAGTTTACTATAAGTTTAAATTTTAATAAAGGTTTCCAATCATTTTCCAAGGAGGAAACAGTTCATATTTCCACTAAAAGTCTGTGACAGTAGTTTTCCTACATTTTGGCCAGCTTTTCTAATTGTCCAAGTGAATCTATTATTTCAAATTTCTCTGACTGATAGACGTTCAGTACTTTTGTAAGCTGGTGGGCTCTTTGGACTTATAGGTCTAGTGTCTGGGTGTCTTTTGCATATCTTCTCTTGGTTTGTTTACTCAATCATTATCGATTGGTAAATGTTCTTTATTCATTTGAATATTGAAATTTTTCCCCTCCCTTTTAATTTACCTTGTCTCCCTTGCCATAAAAGATTTTTTCTTATTCTCTCATTTGTCCCATGACTATGTGTGATGTCTATGCCTTGCAAAAGTATTTGATTTTTAAATAATCAAATGTTTATCATTTCTTTTATGGCTCGTGGATTTACTACATTGCTTATAAAAACTTCAACCAATTATATGTAACATATTCCAACTCCAGTTTTGTTTTACATTTAAATGTAAATTATTGGCTCATTTCATATTCTGCACATGTTAAAAGGCAGGATTCAAGCAAATTTCACTTTAGATAATCAGTTGAGCCATTCTTTTTCCAGTAGGGTGTCGCCCTTCCTTCCCGGTTGTGAGCCCTCCTTGTCTAACCTCCAAATGGGCTGTCTGGATATTTCACTAATAGTCTCTTCCTAGAACAGTCTCATATTGTTTCAAGTGCAGTGATTTTGGACTGTGTTTACATGTCTGGGCAGGTTAGCATTTTTTCTATATTCCTTGTTTAAGCTATCAATATTCTACTTTAAGATCATTATTTTAAGGGAGTAAATAAATTATATTTTTAATTAAAATTGCACAAATTTATGTTTTTTATATTTTAAAAATCTTTATATTTTGCTAAGATCTTATCTTACATCCTTCTTTAAGATTTTAAATTTTTTCAGAGCATTCTAATATTTTTCTCATTAAGTGAATTCATAAATATTTTATATTATTAATTACTGTCACTTTTTATTGAGGTAATTTTATTATTTACATTTCTAGTGAGCTATTACTAGCAGAGAGGATGTCACTGATTTTTCACCAAATTCTCTTATTAATTATAGTATGTTTTTAAGATTAGAGTATCTTGGATTTCATGAGTATGGACTCAAATTGTCAGCAAAAAGAGCAACTTTATTTCTTTTGTCAATGCTTTTTAAATCACTATTTCCTTCTTTTCTCAAAAATATTAAAAAGTAAAAAGGGTAGTAAGTGTCCCAGTCTTGTTCACAATTACTATGGGAATAAGTTTAGCATATTTAGAATGATGTCTTCATTTTTAAAAAAGAAAATGCCTCTTACAAATTTAAATTATTTTCTTCTAATAGTGATATGCTTAGTTACATTATCAGAAGACCTGCTAAACTTAATCAAATGTTTTTATAATTTGTTGAAATAGTCATACTTTTTCTATTGAAATAGGATGACGTTCTAAAAGTGACTCATGATGCATTTCTGAAATTGTTTAAAATTTTTAATTTGGGGACATACGGATATCAGTTGTTAAATTTTAATTTAGAATGCTTGCATCTATAGATGTAATAAGGTTATTTCCATGATTTCATGTGTTGACACTCTACCACCTTTTGGTATTTAAATAATCCACAATGAAATCGTGAGTTTCATGCTGAGGCCTCCAGCCCTGAGCAACCCTTGTTTTCTTCATATTCTGGTGATGGTGGCTCCAAGGAGATTGCAATTCTAGGAGAGGTAGCCCTTTCCCCTGACTCGAGTTGCTGTGTACCTGAACCTCCTCAGGTATCCACAGCCCCACACTGGTGCTTAGAGATGACAGCCTTGTTTTCAGATGACAAATGATTGTGGATGAGATGAGAAGGAAAGTGACTTTGAACCCATGCCATCAAGAGGCACTGTGGATAAGGGAATACAGCCTCATGAAGAAGAGGTGCCTTCTGGACACACGGCCCCTGACATAGTTAAAAATGGAGGAGCTGGGCCGGAAGGTTAGCTCAGTGGTTCCGGTGCCTGCCTTGCAAATGCAAGGTCCTGAGTTCAATCCCCAGTGACCACATACAATGCTGGGCGTGGAGACTCACGCCCACGAGCAATCAATACCACATACCACATACCACATACCACATACCACAGGGCCAGGCATGGTGGCTCACGCCTGTAATCCCAGCACTCGGGAGGCAGAGACAGGGGGATTGCTGAGTTCGAGGCTTTCCTGGGCTACATAGTGAGCTCAGAGCCAGCCTGAACTACAAAGCGAGACCCTGTCTCCAAAAAAAGGAGGAGCTGAGCAAGCCACTTCCTTGCCTCCAGTCAGTTGTGGGACTGGCTCTGTCCTGGTGATTATCCATGTATAAAATGAGGAAGTCATTATGCCCAAGACAGCAGATCATTTGTTCCAGTGCCAGTGAGAGACAGAATGGAGGACCTGAAATCACAGATTTTCTGACCGTTTAGTATTTGAAGTCTGAGTTGTGTTAGCGCTCATCAAGAGTTCCTCTTCCTCTTTTTTCCTTTTGCCCTTCTGCCTGTTTCTGCTACTGCCATCTCCTCATCTTCAATAAATGTAGCTACTTACTCTGAGATGTACACTTGGAAATTTTTCCTTGACTTACATAAGAACTTGGACTGGTATTTTTTACCCATTCTGTTATAACAGCCCTATTTTCAGAAGGAGCTCAGCGAGTACTAGAGCTCAGACTACTTACTCTCTGAAACATGTTTCTGTTTTATAAATTAAGAGGAGACAGAGAAATATGTTTTAAAATTGTCAGGACTCATTGTATTCCACTGTCTCAAATAGTTGGCTTTTTTGGGAACCTTGCAAAAGCTGGCCTTCTCTTTACATGTTCTCAAGCACTGCCCAGTTGGTAGATAGCAATTCAGCAATGAAACACCTTTTTCACCCAGGTGACAGAACCATCCTGACCACTCCAAAGTCCATAGTCCTGACCAGCTTTCTCTGGGCCTCTATGCCGCCTTTGATCAACCTTGACTCTGATGGGCTGTTGGCTTTGTTGAGTGGACCACGCACTGCTGCAGCAAAGCAAACACCAGATTCTTCCTCTCTTCGCAAAAGAGCTTACTCCCTGAGCAAAAGAATGTGAGAGGCAAATGTCCCTAGCTAGTGAGCAGTCCTGGGGTATGTGAGATATGGACACTGGCTGCCCAGGACTGTATCTGGGAAGATACACAAGCAAATAAATTCCAAGGTTACCTAGGAGACAAAATTCTAACAAAGCCTCTAAAAAAAGTGAGATGATAATGACATTAATCAAGACCCATGAAATAGATGTAGAATTTTTTAAAAAACTCAATAAAATCACTTGTGAAGGTTAATTGTATAAAATTATAATTGGTTAAGTGACAAAAATGGTTCACATTTTATAATATCTACTTGTCAGTCAGATTCTTCAAACATCATAAAGCTCCTTTGGAAGTGAAGATTAGTACTATGCAGAGAAAGAAATGGCTATAAGGACCCTAAATGAACCAGGTGGATGGGAAGCCAGCTCCCCTCTGCAGAAATGAGATAGGGAGGGGAGCGCACCATCTTCAGATCTCAGCAAATTACTGACACCCTCAGAGCATGGAATTATGGGAGCTGCCTTTTCAGAAACTGGGCTGAATTTTGTCCTGTGAAACAAAATCAGCCCAGACCCCATGGAGCCAGCATGGTGTCTCCAGTCACATCCCAGAGTGCAGGAGGTGTTCAGAGGGTGCTTAGTGCTGCCTCAAGGTGTATGGATTCACTCTGACAGGACCTGCTAGGACTGAATTCCAAATCACCTTGCCCACCTTTGATTCAACAGGCTGCAAAAGAAACACCCTTTATAAATGGATTACACTCAAACACAAAATAAGCTAGTTTGCTTCAGCATTTTAATTAAAAAATAACATTCATTGTTTTTTCATTAGCAATGCATGTTTGAGAAAATAAAGATAAGCTATTTTTTTAAAAAATTGTAAAAACTTTTATCTCACTGCACAGAGATTACTGTTGTAAACAGTCTCTGGGCATTTATTGCCAGACCTCTCTCTACCTAGATAAACTCTGCTATTTTTTAACAAAAGTAACTTACATCTGTCACATTTACTTGTCATCTCTTTCATTTAATACCATACCTCAGTCAATTTCCATATTATGTTTCTTGTTGGATATCATCTAAACAATAACTTATCTTGCTCTTTAATGCCAGTTGAATTCACTTAGTTCTTTTTTATTATAAACGAGTTTCAGTTTCAATTGCAATGAACAACTGGTCGTTTTTACAAATACTATCTCTGGTTTTGTTTGTTCAATAAATTTGTTTACTACCAAGGCTATAGAAATCCATCAGAGAACAAAGCCCATTCCATCCATCTTAAGGAAAGGGAGAGTTTAAATTTCCCATTTAAAACAAAATTGCATGTAAGGGACTCCTGTACGTCAGCTTTCTGGAGTTTTGGGGTGCCTGTGTTTGTATAAAAATATAAGTCACTCATTATTTTTGTAGTGAAATGAGATTATATCATCTATTATAGAATACTCTTTTCCTACCTGTATAATTAATAGTCTTCCATTGTGAATAGTTACAAAAGTACTTAATTTAGACATTTCCAAGTTGTTAAATTTAATAATTTAGTTAATTCCCAGTAATAAAAATATGGATATAAAATTTCACTTTAGGCAGATGAAAATGATTAGTGTGAAGAATTTCCTTTTTCATAAGAAGATAACAGAGGTACACACAAAACACGACCATTGGTGCACACACAGTTCAAGGAATAATGAGAGTCAGCACTCCTGCTCACCACTACTGATATCAAAAAATGTGTGTCACCACTTCCTAGAATTCCCTCTTGCCCTTTCCGTCCCTACCACAGCTCTTTCTTAGCACTCATTGTGCCTGCTTCTAAACTTCATGAAATCATTTGGTGACTTTTCATTTGGTAACTTTTATGAAATCATTTGGTGACAAAAGATGGATTCTTTGGCTTAGCTTGTCTTGCCAAATTTTCTGATTTTGAGATTTATCTGCTATTTTATGTAGTTAGAATTTGTTCATTTTTATTGCAGAATAGATTCTTTGCATAAGTGAATTTTTTGTATATCAATGATTATTTCTTAACATAAATTTGAAGAACAGGAATTGACAGGCCAAAAGCCAAACTGCAAGAGAATAATAAGTATTTTTAGTCATTCCAGAAAATAGAGACTAATTTACTCTTCCACCAAAAATGTATGAGGCTGTTCATTCTCATCTATAGCCTTCAGTAAGTGTGAACTTTATTTTTTAATCTCTGCCAGTATGAGAAATATTTAAAATACATTATTTTATAAATCCTTTCAAAACCACACATGAGTAAGAATTTGCACAAATATACAAAACTGCTTCATAATGTCTTTCTCTTAGTAATGTAGTGCTTTTCTTTGCATTTAAATCATCTCTGATCAATGCATCAAATCTATAATATGGATATGCCAAAATTTACTTTCTGAGATTTCATTGCATAAAAAGCAGTTTTAAGATTTTTAAAAAGGAATTCATTTCTTAATCCTCAGGATTGAACTAGAATCTTCTATTGTATACTTTTTAACACCAAGGAACCTAAGAAATGAGAAGATTGTATAATAAATTACTTGCCTAAGAGTAACAAGTTAGTGAGCATGGGAATCAAAACTGATACCTAGACATGTCTAGTTCCATCAACTATGATTTTAATACTCTCAAAATACTGATCTCTTCATTAGCACAGTCTCCTCTCCTTCAGGACATAGGAGGGTTTTATTCCCACTGCACTTTCATAGCCTCTTATAGACATAATTGCCCTATAAATCCAACTTCATTTGCATTAGTGAAACACAATAAATGGAGGAAACAAGTTAATCATTGCTTGATTTAAATATGCAGTGGTTTGTTTCTTACAAAATTCACCCCGGTTATTTGTTGTTCCTCTAGACACACTCAAGAAATCACTTTAGTGTTCTTTGTGAAGTTTCATACCTCTTTTGCTCTAAAGAACAGAAATTGTGGCATATTTCGAGTTGTGAATATCTACCTCAAACAAACTTCTGTAACTCAGGTACTGGGGAGTCATCAATTTTACTAGCAAATAGTGTCTTTCATTTTGTTGTTGTTCCTGATGAAAAGCAAGTGTTATAGAGTTACCAGATAGAATGGGAGAGTTTATATACTGGGTCCAGACAATTTGAGAATCATTTCTTGATACTTTTTTCAGAACTGCTAATCCTGTAATTCCTCAACCCATTTCTTTCTTTGACAATTGATAATAAGATGAATGTTAATAAAAGAGCTTAATTATTTCATTAGGTTTATTAAAAATTCCAGATATATAAAAAATGTCTGCAGAAAGCACCAACAAAATAAAACTGTTAGAATAGGTTCAACACAGTGTGTTCAGCCAACCTCTTTCAACACAGTAGTCACCCAAATTGCTGTTTTTAAAAGCTAGTGCCCTTCCCTGCTAAGCCTGGTAGCTGTCATATGATTAATGTGCTAGTGTCTTATTAACTGGTCTGTTACAGAAGCTGTCCAACTCCCAGCCACCCTTTCTGCAGAGACCTTTTTGTAAAAACGTAGTTGAAATCGTGCTGTTCTGACTGCAGGCTACTGCACCTACCACCAAAACATCATAAAGAGCAAAGAATTACTGTTTCCAGTAATCCAGGCCATAAATCAACTGCTCTCAGAACTGTAGAGGAAAATCACAAGCACTTCCTCCATTCATATTCAAAAGGCTGTCTGTGTAACAGCATATTCCGGAAAGTGTCAGCAGCCCTGCATGTGTGTGTATGTGTGTGTGTGTGTGTGTGTGTGTGTTTCTGTATGTGAGTGCATATATAGCAAGCGCTGTGACAAGAAAGAGGAAGACAAAAGAAATCTCAGCCCCAGTTGAATCCTTCCAAACGCTTTGATCTTATCATGACCTTCTCAGCTGTTACAATGTTTTAAGATTGTTAAAAATTGCCACCTTATCTCCTTGGTGGTATCACCCACTGCTGGACTTATCTGGGCCCAGTTCTTTGAGAAAAATGTAGCATGGCGTGACCTTGATTTTTTAGCACCTGACCTTAATATCTAATCAGTCACATGTCTCAGTGAAGCCATCCAGAGATGTCACATAGGCCCCCTGGCTTCCAGCCATTCAAAAGATGTTTACTTCATTCACTCTTTAAAGACATCTTTCAGCAACAATGCTCAGCAGCCGCACCCTTCCTATCTGTACTCAGGGTCCTCCAAGGGTTGGCATGCATTTTAAAATCCAGATGCCCTTTCAGTTGAAAATAATTTGAATGCCTTTAGGTCAGTGATAAAAATTTATCTGAGTTCATATTTGAGACTCATGAAGAGAATCTTCAGTTTGGATATAGAAAAGCATTAACCACTATGGCAGTTGCAGTGTTTAAAAACACAAGCTCTTCCCCTCCAGCAACATCAAGTGGTAAGGCCATTTACAAAGAGGTAGGGACCACACACACACACACATGCACGCACACGCACACGCACACACGAGATGTAGTATTCATCGTAAAAAGATCTATTGAGAAAGCTCCAAATGTTTAATGACCCCAGGTTGAAATTAACTCTTAAAATCTAAGAATAATATATATTAAAAGTGACAGAAAGCTGGATAATTTTTCTCTCCTGCTGAATTTAGAATTGTATTCGCCCAACTGACAAAGTGAAGGGTAGGTCTATCAGCCAAGGCTCCACCTGGATAGATCCTGGGGTCGGCTGGTTTCTTCCTTGTTCTGACTCTGTCACAAGAATGAAAATCTGAGCTGATCATCTCAATATTTCTGAGTGTCAGATCTCAACCTAGGGCAAGAATTCACCTGCTTACCTTCTTTTCTCATTTCTGTAAGTGTTCATTTCCATGATCCACTACATACCATACAGAGTCTTTCAGAGTAATGTTTGAGATTATGTCTTCTCTACCTAATTTACTGTATGTTCCTATAAAAATAAGAAGAAGCAAATTAGAGGAAGAGCAGAGTCCAGCAGGACTTTCTTTTCCTTCTACTTGAATAGAGTTGGGACCCAGGGAGGACAGCACCACCCCTTCACACTCTCATGGTAACCAGAGTCCCATTGAAGGTTCTGGCCAGTCCTTTCCCATACTTGTATGTCCTTCCCCCAACTATGCAGCATTTCCAAGTGTTATAAGAGTGAAAAACGGACATACATGTATCAGAGGAACCAGACATTACTGAGGGTACCAAGGGTGTGATCCTTCTACGGGGAGTCTCTGACACACTGTGGAAAATCTCATCAGTGGACAGGCATGAAGGGACAGGCCCCTAAGAAAGAGCACCCCGGAGCTGCACATAAAGTTGCTGTCATGATTACAGGCCCAGGGTACTCAGGGTGAGCACCACACTACACCAGAGCTCATGAGTGGGTTAGTCCCTTATAGTTCAGGTCCCACCTGGTGTGCAGATAGCTGTAAAACTCTTAGCAAGTCTCCACTGGCCTGAACCTGGTGTCCCTGCATAGTTCACATTTCAGGCTCCACAGGAGTGACCTTCAAAGCCATGCCGAAGCCTGGCCTGCAGAGCAGCTTCCTTTCATTCTCAGCTTTAATGGATGAGAAGTCATTGTACCTATCTACAGGTCAGCATGTGCTGTGTTGACACAGAACATAGTATGTATAATTAAATCAAGCTAATAAGTACATCCATCACCTCTCTTACCATTTTTGTGGCAAGACATTTGAAATTCACTCCTAGCAATTTTGAAATAGCCAGCATGTTTTTACTAATTATCATCATGATGCTTGGCAAAAGATCTCAAAACTGCTGAGATCGGGAGAGGAGGGATGAGAGGGCTGTGGCTTTGTGGTAGTGTCCCAGGGCTTTTCACAAATGCATGAAGCTTGCCACTCTCCAATTCATGTCTTTGCAATCAAAAGCCAAGGTTCCCACCCACCTTCTACTCAGAGAGCCTGTAAGGTCCCTTGGGTGCTGTTTTGCTAGAACATTTACACACATCCTAACTGAAGTTTTGTTCCTAAGGCATATCATCCTCTGGGAATCTCTTTCAAGACTGCCCTTCCACACTTCCCTCACTGAAGACTTCCCTAAATGAGGACATGAAGACTGAGGTAGATGCCAGGGAGAACTGGGTGCACCACACATTTTAGCAAGGATAGAGGAACATTAATGTATTCTGAGAGTAATCAGCATAAATTCTTGTGCAAAATCCCCCAAATCTGAGAAAGGAAAAGACTACTATCTTAGTTACTTCTCTTTGTTCAGACAAAATACATGACACTGAATATTAAAGGAGGAAAGGTTTATTTCAGCCCATGGTTCATACAGGTTTCAATCTATAGTCACCTGGTTCTAAGTCAGGGCAGTATGGCGGGGGGGGGGGACATTCAGAGGAGAAATAGTTTGTGGTAGCCATGCAGGAGACAGCAAAGTAGTGAAGCTTCAGATGAGGCAACAACCCTTCTTTGTCTCCCTTATAGTCTATCCAGGCCACCCTTTCTTTGGGCAGGCAGAGATTGGGGCACCCTTAGTCCCAGCATCATGCACCTTAAGTCTGAGGTCCTTCAAAAAGCCCCACCTATAAGTGCATGAGGTTCTTGGGGACATCTAGATAGAAGTCATGATAGCTGCACAGGCCCTGGCCAGCACACCTCAATTCCTGGTCACTTCTACCCCATCCTAGGGAAGCCAGGGAGCTTCTCAAGTTAAAGACAGTCACAGATTAAAAAACAGAACTGTTTCCATTACAGCTGGCACAATATCTTCCAGACAGAGATGAGACACCCAGGAGAATGGCCAAGAGCTCTGTTTGAGGACCACAGCTCGGCAGGTCTCTGGCACATCCCATCTTCAGAATGGAATACTTGAGTAAGTGAACATGTCAGTAAAAGGAAAAGCTCTAACAGCATAAAAATAAGGTATAAATAAGAGAGCCAGGTGAATATATAAATTGAGAACTGTATGATAATAAAAGACATTGTCATTAATTCTCCTAAAAATACTCCCCCTCACTTTGAACACAATTATCCTATTTTTCTTGCCACTTTCTGAAGCAGCTCTGGAAGTCTTCTTTCATGAATGTCTTGAGCTGTGCTGTCATGGCTGCCCGGATGTCCTGAATCAATTCACAGTGTTCACTTTTCACGATCATGTTGACTTTGGGCAAGAGCCAGAAGTTACATGGTGCCAGATCTTGTGAATAAGGGGAATGAAGGGCTCTTGTAATGTCTTTATGAGCATAGTTTTCCAGTGGATGACATTGGCAGCAGCACTCATTGAATTTTTGATCACACTTTGTAAAGACACTGATGAAAGTGATTTCCAGAACTGCACATATGTTGGGATGAGTGTATTCAAAGTGTAAGGAAGGGCTAATGGAAATGTGACTTCGACTGTAATAAATAATTTTTATTTAAACACACTGTAATTTTGTTAAGTCCTTGAACACATCAAATTCCAGGAGGAAAGTTGCTGGAGCCAATGGGAATGAACGAAGCTGCTCCTCCCACAGAAGCTGGCTTCAACTGCATGGAAATCACCTGCTCCACATGCTGAAGCTATGATGAACGTGTCCAAATATGAGCACCAAATCCTGGAGGACTATATTCGCAGTACCATGTAAATGGCTCCAGGGAATAAACTACCCTGCTGTGATTTTATATTAATCTCTGGCTTCTGCCTGGTCACAGGGTGTTACACTCACTATAATTAGATTTGGGAAATGTGTACAGAAGGGAGGAAATGGTGTCACTAAGGTAAGCTATCAGAGGCCTGACCACGTCCTTCAAAAAGTCTACCAAAATGCACCCATTCTGGGTGCCCTCCGCTGCCCTACAAGGCACAGGCAATGGGCACGGTAATCCCAGGGACTCCAAAACTGCCATCACTTTAAGAAAATGTATTTTCCGTACCAAAATCAATCTGGTAAGGTTATTAGCTCATCATGTGTGTCTGGGTAACTTCAAGGAAACTGGCTTTTCATCTGCATGTTATCATAAGGGGGAAGATGTCAGGAATTAATGGGGGGCCAGATTTAAATAATCAAACCAACATGTGACACAGGGGTTCTGGGAAGGTGCTTTGGTCAAGATGAGTTAAGATAAAGCAAAGTTTTTAGCTTTTTTCAGCAGATTTCACTCAGGGGCTGACTTTTTAGGGGATTGGCTTTTTGTATCTATTTGGAAGAGCAAGAAGAGGAATGAATCAGGTAACAAAACATCTAAGCCAAACTGTCCAAAGTAACCCGGCACTCCTGAGTTCACTATGGGCCTATGTCATTAATGAGGGACACTGGATTCTGTGGACTCTAGACCACAGACTCATGGGCTCATGGGTTTAAGAACCGGTTCTTCTAATTTCACAATGGTGGTTTTCAGCCACTATACTTTGGGAATGTTGTCATACCACGGTTGACAACAAACATATTTCCTAAACCTCAGTGGACTCTTCCATTGCTAAGGTAGGAACAGCAGGAGCACTTCCCTGGAAGGACAGATGTATGATTAAAAGAAACAATGGCTTGAGTGGTAATATTAAGAGACCTCACCCACTACTGCCTCTTGTCGATAATGGGCAGTCCTATTTTCCGCTGAAACAGAGTCTTTAGTGATTGTAGAAATAAGAACAGATGTGTGGATGGATGGATGGATGGGTGGGTGGATGGATGGATGGATGGATGGATGGATGGATGGATGGGTGGGTGGGTGGACAGATGGATAGATGGACAGACAGAAAAAGAAAAGAGAATTTGGCTCCCCTCAAAAAAAATCAGCTTCTAGCATTTGCCTAGTCTTTAGCAAATAAGAGTCTCAAATGGAACAGAGGACAGGCATGATGGCTGGGGGATTATCTTCTGGATATTAAAAGAAGCTGAGAAATCCCTCCTTGTAAGGATTATTATAAGAGCCATTGGTAAAGTCTGTTATTTTACGGAAAAAATGGGCTTTAACATGTTCTTTAGACTTAGGGCTAAATCTCTTGAGTGGATAACTGGAACTTCTGTCAGAATGACATTTTTATTCATTCAGGAGGCATTTATTAAACACTTGCTAAGAGCAATGCACAGTGTGGAGGGAGCCCGAGAAAGCTGGATGAGGGAGCCTGGGGAGGTTCCAGGATGTAACCAGGGAGTTCATTTGTGTGAGGCTTCTTAAAGAAGGTGGCTGGACACAGGCTGGAATAGGTGGGGTACACACTCATGTGAGGAGGCCTCAGCTGCCCTGAGGGAGCTTGACTGATCAGATTCACCCACTGGGGGCCTCAAGTGACAGTTGAGTAATCAAAAAAGTGTTTACCAGCACCAAGGATGGAACCCAGGGTGTTCATAGTTAGCTAAATCCCCACCTGGCATCCACCTTTAATTTAAGACCAATTGTCATCAAATTGTCCAGGCTGAGCTCAAACCTGTAATCCTCCTATTTCACCCTCCTAGACTGCTAGGATTCTAGGCCTGTACCACCAGTAGTATTTAAGGAGGATCCACTGAGATGCCTGTGCAAGTTTCAATATAATTTCCCAAAGTTCTATGTGTCTGTTACATGAATCAGCTTCAGAGTTAAAAGTGAACGGAATCAAGCCCCCTAACTACAGAAAGAATGTCTGTTTGTGTTGCATTTCCTTAACTCAGAATTGTAGTCTTTTGTTTTTGCTTTTCATGCAGTGTACTGTTTACCATGCAAGTAACATGGAGTTAAATTGGCTAGAGTAGCAAATGACAGCTGAGAATGCCCAGAAAAATTTGAAATTTAGATAAGCAGTGAGTAATTATTTTAGTGAAATGAAGTCCAAATACTGCCAGAGTATTTTTTTCTAGGAACACTAGTTGGAAGCAGTAGGGAGGAGTTAGACATGTGAGAAAATTCTGTGGGATTTTATGACTTTGACCTTGAAAACTGTAGATGAGGAAGCACCCTGCTTATGAGGCCCCCACTGCTAACTCTGTGATGTGCACAAATGTATAGTTACCAGGAACTTTCTATTCGAAGGAATCAAATGCATTTTTAGTGTGGAGAATACTTCTATAATAGGAAGAAACAATTATCTAATATGTATGCTTAAGGCCTGTGGATTTACTTTAAACCAGATATTTTCATATCTCTCCTAAATACAGCAGATTTTTCTCTGAAATCAAGAAACTTTACAGAGTGAATTAGCATTGTAATCCCTCCAGGAAAGACTGTGTGGCCCTAGGATTGTGATTGTTTTGTACCACACATGGCAATAGCCAAATTAAACATATGAGAATCATGCAACATGGTGCACTCAAGATCAAAGATTACACCTGTCAAACTGCATCCCTGGGGGGAACAAACTTAGGACACCATCTCCTAGAAGCTACCAAAAAAAAAAAAAAAGACAATTTTTGAATTCAGGGCTAAAAAGTGTGTTTTACACTATATCAATTTAATAACAAATCACAAGATTTGGGTTAGACAAGACTACTTGTTTATTAAAATATAATCTGCACAGTCAGGATTATTAGCTATATAAACTGGAAATTCTACAAACTAACATGGTCTCATGAGATTTATATGTTTTCTAGACATTATTCTCATCACTCTGCCACTCTCACAAGGTGATATGTACCTAAATGCAATCCTGCAATAACATTTTCAAATAGGAAAACCATTATAATACTAACAGTAATAAGATGCCTGCTAGCCCTTATAACTAGATGTCCCTGAAAAGCCTTTTGGGGCCATTGGAGTGGCTTTTCGGAAGTAGCAGGATCTGAGGTGTGCGATGCTGGGGACATGGGTGTGTTGCTTGGATTGACTCATAGTGTAACACCAGCATTAAGGGACAATGAAAGGCCTGTTGTGGTCATTCATCACGTGTTTCTTGTACCTTGCTCTCTTTCTCTCCTTCTGCCTGCTGCAAGCTGTTTCCCCTCTACAATGCCCCTCTGCTTTGAAATCAGCCAACTATGAATTGAAACCTTTGCAAACTGGGCCAAATAACTATTTGCCACCTTCACTTTGAGTGTTTTGTCTCAATGACAAAAACAGTCACTAAGACAGTGGCTTTTAAAAACTCTTTGATTTTATGAAGAGGGTTTAGTTCCATATAAGCCATATAAGGCCCATTCATTTTTCCTGTATAGACCAATACTTCATTTATCTTCAAATCTAAGATGTAAACAGTTCTTAAATCATATTTATAAAAACTACAATTTATTAAAGCAAAGTATAAATATGAAGAAATAATGTTTATAAAAATGGATGTTGGGCTGGAGGGTTAGCTCAGTGGTCCCGGCACCTGCCTCGCAAGTGCAAGGTCCTGAGTTTGATCCCCGGTAACCACATACAATGCTGGGCGTGGAGACTCATGCCCACCAGCAATCAATACCACATACCACAGTGCTGGGCATAGTAGCTCATGCCTGTAATCCCAGCATTAGGGAGGCAGAGACAGGAGGATTGTTGAGTTTGAATCTTGCCTAGGGTACATAGTGCGCTCAGAGCCAGCCTGAACTACACAGTGAGACCCTGTCTCAAAAATATATATATACGGGGGGAGTGGGTAGGGATATGGGTAAAAATGAGAATTAACTTGTGGCATATACTGGTACAAATTTCCCAATGTTATATGTGATTTTGAGATGTATATAAATTGTACCAATAAAGAATTCAATTAAAAAATATGGATGTAGATCTAAACAAAGTTATTGATTAGACTAGTAAAAAATAATTAACAAAGACTCAAGTGAATAATAACAAAAATTCCTTCGGACAAAAAGGTCCATCAACAAACAATTTAGGTAAAACTCATTTGACGTATTCCTTGCATGTAAAGGCTCTGAAAACTTTGGTAACAAAGAATCACAAAAAATTATATTTAATCTGCCACTCTCACTTTTCAGTGAGGATATCTTTCTTTCTTTCCCCTATATACCTTGTCTCAATCTAAAGAACAGTTTCCCAGGAAGTATTAATTTGAGGAAGGATGGATTAAATGGATCGGATTCTTGCTTTTCTTCCTCAAACTTTCAGAAGGAAATGAAGGACTACTGCAAAAAATAATTTGAGATTATATTGACACATGCTGCCAGTTGAGAGCACACTACCCACTTTTCGTAGGATTGCACATTGTTTCCAGCCTCCTGATCTAGCTAGCCGTCAATGACCTTCTGAAGCCAGCAGAAAGCCAAGTCCCCAGAACCTTCAGCAGGGAGCTGTGCACCCCAGACTGTGAAGAGCTTGAAGGCAGTTCAATGTCAAGAACTCTCAAGAAATAATAAGCCAGAAATGTCATCTTACTCACAAGGACATCACAGCATAAATGTCTAACTATGGCCCAAGAACATTGCCATGAGTAAAACCAGTCCTCAGAACTTTATTATTAGTTTTTTTCCTGTGTGCATTTTTAAATATAACTAAGAGGGCCCAAATAGAAAAACAATATACAACAGGAACCAAAGAATAGTCTTATAAAATAATGACCAAGTTATTGGATGCACATTGAAGAGATGAAAAGACTTAAAAGTTTCCATACATGGTGGACAACTTACATGTGCCAATTTCCCATCAAAGATAGTGCAGATAACCAGGCATGGCAGTGAGTACTATAATCCCAGCACTTGCCCAGGAAGCAGAAGCAGGAGGATCACCAAAGTTTGGAGGCAGCCTGGAGCAGAGTGAGCTCTTGAGGAGCCTGAACTGCATGCTGAGACTGTGTCTCAAGATAAAAGCAAAAACAAACAAACAAAGAAAAATAGTACAGAAAGCGTGAAAGTTGGAAATAAACAGCAATAAATTTCTTCCACTGAGATGAGGGACAAATATAGTACTCTGAAAGAGTGGAGAAGGAAATTGCCTTGAGAAGCAAGTAGTTCTCACCTGTCATCTGAATTAATTCTTCATAATCTTCTTCTTTCTTGTTCCCCATTTGTACTTCCCCTAACAGAAACCAAGCCAATAAATAAATAAATAAATAAATAAATAAATAAATAAATAAATACTTTTAAATACTTAGATTTTGGGCTGTAAAGAAATAAAAATACTTAGTATATGTGCTGCTGAAGTGAGCACAAGAAATAAAAATACTTAGTTCAAAGTGTGAGCTGTTCCCCTTTAGCCAGAATAACTTGAAAGACAACAAAGTAGCCAGGAGAGATCAGACTCAAAATAGACCTAATTGACACATGTAGTTTTCTCCTCTTGCTTTAGTCATGGGGGAGAGTGGTGGTGAAAGGGGTGTGCTTTCCCACTGGGAAAGACACATACAGCGGACTGACAGGTGCAAGTGGTTAATGAATTATGGCATCTGGAAGAGAATGGAACAATTCACTCTCTCCTAACTCTCAAAGGTTTACATTCATCAGAGGCACATGCAAACACACACACACACACACACAGAGGAAACATCTCACAAAACAAACAGTTCACTCTGCTTTTTTTTTGAGACAGGGTCTCGCTTTATAGTTCAGGCTGGCCCTGAGCTCACTATGGAGCCCCAGCCAAGCCTCCAACTCAGCAATCCTCCTGCCTCTTGGGCACTCTGCTATTCTTTTTGTTAACTGCCATACTAGTTCTATAGACAAAACAGACTACACTCCAATTTTCACACAGTCCTGTGTTGACTGTGATTACAAATACCTTCAGCTCACATTTAGGTCTCATTAAAAACAATTATTATGTAAAATGTCCTTCTCAAGTAGTTTGTGACTTCATTGACTTTTTCTTCTGGAAAGTGAGTACTGGAATTTATTCCAGGTGTTCACTGGAAACTCTGCATAGGCTGTAAATCTAGATGGAACATGACCTAGTGTAAGTGTGTAATATGTCTACAAGAGAGAATCTGGAAAGAGCTGTTTTCTACTCTGTCCTGTCACTGGGCATGTGACATCAGTAAAGAGAAGAAGAAGAATATCAATTCCTCTGGGCATACCTTACCAGGCAAAGCACTGAATGCCACATGGAAGCTATTTCAAGCAGCAAATGATGAGAATCTTGGTGTAATAACATAACCCTTACTAAAAGGAAGAGTCTGGGAATCACAGTATTCATTCAAAGAGCATGTGGCCAGTTCCCAGCCCCAGCTGGTCCAACCCACTTGGAGAACTTGGGGACTAAGAATGATGTTCTGGAGTCCTTGTCACAGTTATAGGTGGCTAAGAACTAAAAGGAAGACACTGTTTTATAGGATCAAACCAGTGTGAAAACGTCAAGAGGAAACTGCCCTAAATATTTGCTAAAAAGAGAGGTGTGCTGGCAAGTACCTAACAGTGGATTGTTTCTGAGAATAAAGCTTTCATGTGTGGGATTTTCTGCCTCTCACCTCCAGGGGTATGAATGCTGCTACTCTCCCGACTCAGGGTCCTTGGATGCACAGCTGGGAAGACAACATCCATAAAGGGCCCTTGAGAGCAGGTCCCTGTGTGCACCGCGCCTAGCTCGAAGACCAGTAAGTCCTGGAGAGAGCCAGCTGCTGCAGATTCAGGTTCCCAAGCCATCTTCCAGACACTGAGTGCAGGGCAATCTGTTTGAACATAAAAAAATAATTTAGTTTAGGAAGTCTCGGTTCCACATTAGAGTCACTCTTATTTATCCTGTTAGGGTTTGCTTAGAACGGGTACTACAAGAAGTACTTAGTGTTTGTTAAGCCCCCTAAGCAAAACAATTGAACATGTTCAAAGTAACTTGTCTCACAGAGAACTTTTCTGTGACACACCACATACTCTTGTTCAGTTATTTCTACAGAGATTCTCCTGAGAACACCATGAAAGAGCAGGAAGACAAAAGAGAGATGGCAGTTCAGGACAGCTGTGTAGGTGTGACCAAAAAGATACAGTGGGTTTACATTTTTAAAATATATTATGGCAAAAGATACACTGCCATTGACCACCCTTAAAGCATTCCCCTTCATGTCAAATACACTTATCTCATTATTCCTGGCATACTCTGAAGCAATTCTGGAAGTCCATCTTCTTATCTTTCTGAAGAGTGATTGAAAATGTGTAAATGTTATTACAAAGTAGCAACTAAAAGAAAAAGATGGACTTTTAAAAATATTCTAATGTGTCTTATCTACCTCGTTCACAGGACCTGGTTCAAAGTAACTGCTGCCTCTTCCTGAAGCCAGTAAGACCATGATAGGTAAAAGTTTTGAATCAGTTCAGAAGAAGCAACCATGACAGCACAAATAAAAATATGCAAGAAAGAGAACTTACAGAACTGCTTCAGAAAATAACAGGAAAAATGGGGTGTCTGTTTAAAGTCAAAGCAATAATTTAAGAGGGATTATTAGAAATGTCTATTTTAGTAAAATAAAATTTGTATATAAATTGACACCATGTATTTTTTTAATTTGAATCTTTATTGGTACATTATATATGCACATCATGATCACACACCATATTGAGAATTTGTACCAGAAAATGCACAATGTAATTCTTGTTTTACTCATTCTCCTCCCACCCTAAAACCCCTGCCTCTATATATATAAGCTTTGTTTTCCTTTTTTATTATCATAATATTTTTCTTCCCCTTGTTACTTACCCCTACACCCCAGTTCCTATTGAATATTTTCTACTTCACAATATCTACCATATATTCTAGAGCTTATTTACATCTTCAGTTTCTCATACCAGAGAAAAGATACGGTATCACATCTGTGATCTATTTATTTCACTTATGAGTATCTCCTTATGGTATGTCCATTTAAGTATAAATGACTCAAATTTAATCATTCTTTATGGCATTCTTTATACTCTATTTAATAAAAAATAAAAACACACATCTTTTTGCAGTCTCCAGTTGATGGGCATTTGAGTTGTTTCCAAGATTTAGCTATCATAAACTGAGTTGCTATGAACATGGGTGCGATATGAATCTTCTAATTCTTTTGTGTATATCCCCTAGCAGGGAAATACCAGGGTCAAATGGGATCTCTAATCCAAGTTTTGTGAGGAATCTCCAAGTTGATCTTCATAGTGGTTGTAGAAGTCTACATTCTCACCAAGAGTGGAGAAAGGTTCCTTTCTCCCCACAGCCTTGCCAGCATTTATCACTGATTGATTTCAAGATAGCAGCCATTTTTGTGGGGTGAGATGGAATCTCAGTGTTGTTTTCATCTGTCTGTCTTAAATAACTAGTTGTAATCCAGCCTGGTCTGGTCACCGTGCCGTCTTTGTAATCCAATGGCCTCGGGAGGGTGAGCAGTGACATGGAATTAATACAGCAACTGGGTTTCGCGAGGTTTAGGGACCTTCTTCTTTATTAATTACCAATATCACGGAGGTTAACAGCATTCACATAGGGTGCCTTGGGATATGATTGGATGAGAGGGTGGGCACAGTGCTCATGGCGGGATATGATAGATGCAAGGGCAGAAGCAGCATTTAGCAATGTATGATTGGCCTGTGTCAGCTACGTCATCTATATCACCTGGGTCTGGGTGTTGCTATGATTTCTTAAAGGGGCATGGCCTCTTTTCGCCTGCAGAGAGAGACAGAGAGAGAGAGAGAGAGAGGGAGGGAGGGAGAGGGGGAGGGGAGAGGGAGAGAGAGAGAAAGAGAGAATGAGGGAGAGAAAGAGGGAGAGAGAATAAGAAGGGTTTGGCCACACCTAGTGATGTTGAACATTTTTTTCCATATGTTTCTCAGCTAATTTTACTTCTTCCTCTGAAAAGTGTTCATTTCAGATGCCCATTTAAGTTGGGGGAGGACCGATTTTTTTTAAAGCTCTTTGTATATTCTAGATAGTAGCCCTTTGTCTGAGAAAGTGCTCGTAAAATTTTTTCCCATATTGTTGCTTGTCTGTTTGCTCTGCTAGAGGTTTATTTTGCTGTGCAGAAGTTTTTTAATAGGATGAGATCCTACTTGTTGATTTCTTCTGTTAGTTCTCATGTTATAGAGGTTTTGTTCATAAAGTCTTTCCCTAATCCAATGTCTCCAAGAGTTCTACCTAACCTGCTTTGCAGAACATTTAGTGTTTCTGTTTTAATATGTAGGTCTCTAATCCACTTTGATTTTAATTTAGTACATGGTGAAAGAAATAGATCTACCTTTAGTCTTCGGCAATTTAAAGCCCAGTTTTTCCAACACCGTTTACATTCATCATTTCCATTTAGGATATTTGGCTCCTTTGTCAAAGATGAGATGGCATAGTGTATCTGAAGTTGATTCTGGATCACACCATGTATTTTAATCATACCTTGTATGTTTCCCAAAGCAATGTCTTAGCCTAAGCCACTTCCATGTTTCCAAAGCCTTTCATTCTCTTGTTTCTCATTGTCAAGTAAAGATTAATTCTCTTCTTATGCTCCACAGTTGTAAATCTCTTATTTGGCCACATAAACCTCAAAGCATTTACATTTCTTATGGATTTTTGTGATTAAATGTTCAGCCTGCTGAATATTGCATATGAGGTAAAGAAAGATATGCTATTGAGAAAGACATTTTTAATAGTTCTGAGGTTCAAAATTCAACAACTGTTTGGGCCCTATAAGATCTAGATATTATATTTCATTAAAATGTTTAATCAAATGTCACCAGTATGGTGAAAACTTTCAGTAAATTACTACCAAATCATGACAAATAAGATAAGTAACCTTGAAAAAATTTCAAATTCCCAATTAATCTTTTCATTAGTCATATTATTTAGGAGTTTATTTTATTACATCAAACAGAAGAGTTAATGTTTTTATCTTTGTGCCTCTGAGGCTGTCTTACACCCCTAAACATAGTTTGTGTTTGGGAGAAAAAAATCTCTAACTTTGCGAATATTCTGGGCATGCCAAAGTGACACTTTTTTTTTTTGCATTTGACCATAAGGTAAATATATATACCAATTTTATGAATTTTAACAATGGCATTCAGAATAAAATATAAATGTCTTAAGATCTCAAAGAATTTTGCATAATCAATGTACTAGGTTCAATGACTCCAAGAAAATTTTAAAAAGTCATAAAATGGCAAAATGAATTCTATAAAAACACAAAATAGTCTGTAACAATCTAAGCACTAAGAAATTAGTGAAGATAATTGCATATCAAGAATATTTTCATCACTAGCTCCACAAAGAAAAGAAAGCTTTCAAAGGAAACAAAAGAAGTAAATCAGGAACTAAAAAAATCAAGGCATATGTTCAAAGAAGAGAGAACATTAAAATTAGATAATTAAGTGAGTGTACTGGTAATAATTCATTGTTGCATTCATTACTTGTTTTAACTATAATTTGAAACAATGGTAAAATTACAAATGCCATTCCAGGTAACTAACTGCCACAAATTAAATGTGATATGAAAATAAAAGTGTACCAACTTCATTAAAGAATTTTTCAGTAGCCTAAAAGAAGTCTTAAGGAAAATATTAAAAATAAAAAAATAACATCAAGAGACAGTGATTATTGCTACTTCACTTCAGACCAATCAACAATTAAAGTTACTACTCTTGGGGACAAAATGTTCAAGGTAAACACAGGTGGGAAATAGGGTCTCGAGACATAATTCCTTTCAGTATGAAAAACAAACTTACAGGAAGAGCTATAGTCATAGCCTTTTCTGTCTTTTTAGTGCATAAAGCAAAGAGCACATCTTCTGCCTTTAAGAGTAATAAGTCTGAGTCATTTATACTTAAATGGGCATACCTTCAGGACATACTCATAAGTGAAATAAATAGGTCACAGATATGTAAATATCATATCTGTTCTCTGGTATGAGAAACAAGATATTAATGAGTTCTAGAATGTATGACAGATACTATGAAATAGAAAATATTCAAAGGGAAATGTAGTGGAGGAGTGAGTAATGAGGGGTAAAAAATGTGATTGTAATAATAAAAGGGAAACAAAGCTTATGTATTTAGGGGGTTGGAGTTGTGGCATAGCTAGGGGAATGGGAAAAAATGTGAATTTAATCATGTCATGTACTGGTATATGACACATATTGGTACAAATTCCCAATATTGAGTGTGATCATGATGTGTATATACAATGTGCCAAAAGAGATAAAAAATAAACTAAAAAAAAAGTTCGTATGAAATAAACAGTTCTCAACCAAAGCAATATCCCTGGCCATGACTTGAAAAAAAAAAAAAGTGAAAGGCTGTAGTTGCTTTCATTCTTTTTGAGAAATGTTTCTGAATGCCTGATAATTTTGTGTAAAATGAAGTTTGTTGAACAGTTCTGAAGGAGAAAATCCACATTGTCAGCTAATGGTGTTTGGTTGTTGTAGCTGTTTAGCACTACAAATCAACTACACACTCTGGAAAACTTAAATAAAAATGCAGAATGGAAAGATAACTACAGTAATAAACTACCCAGTGTGTGTGGAGCACAATGTGGAAAATGAGGGCCAGTTGGCCAGTTGTAGTGCCCATTGCAAACCCACGGTGAGCATCAGGTAGACCTGTTGCCTGGCCACTTCTGCATGAATCCCAGGGCAAATCTAAGCATCCATGACCTCAGAAGAACACGCAGGTATTGCCCTCTCTCCCCAGTGCTAGAGCACCACAAAAATGGGAGAGCCAGGGTGGATTCATGTGCTATACAAGGGAACACACAGCTATGGTGGCATGTGTGGCTAGACACTGCTCTCTGATGTCGTCACAGTGACCATGTCTCTCAGGAGTACAAGAGCCTCTAAACCAGTCCCCTCAATTCATCACTATTCCCTTCCAACTTACCTCCTTTGCCAACACAGATTTCTGGCAGCACCTAGGGCCAAGGTACACTCTTATCTCAAATCTCAGGCAGCTCCCACCTTCATCTATAGAAGTGAGCACAACTTTGCACATACTGCCAGTCGGCCCCACTTTCTAGGCCCAACTCACTTGCTTTCCAACTCACTGTGCTTTGCTCCCTACAGACTTCCAGAAGCTCTTCTGTGCCATGAAGGTCTGTGCCCAGTTGCTCAGTGTCACATTGTGACACTGCATTATGCTGTGAGTTCCTACCTTGTCCCCAGCTCACTGTTTCGCCTTCACTTTTTCTACAAAGATCTTCCACTCTGTGACTTCCATCAACTACTTCTAAATGTCACTCACTCTGCTGTCTCAGATACAATTATTTCTCCTTTCTGTGCTTCTGTGGCATATTACTAATATTGCTGTATTAGAAAAACTAAGTTCAGAAGTTCCCTGCTTAGAAGTTTAGAACATATCTGTATCACAATCATCATGTGTCTGTTTCTAGTTAGATGCAGTGTTTGAGGTATAAGGATATGATAATTTATTTCTTTTTGTACTTAGTCACACAATTAAGTTCTCAGTACTTGTTGGCTGAATAAATAAAATCTTATCAATTTTCCAATTGTGATCATTAAAATTTAGTATTTCTCCATATTGCAGGCATAAAACTCTAGAAATAACCTGTAGAATCACTCAAGAAGTTGATGGATTTTGTCCATTGAATGATAAAGACATTATGTAACTTTTCAAAAATTCCTGGACACATAATTTCTTTCTGTAAGCAGAATAATACATCAACAAAACTTGCATTAGAGAAACTTTCTGCAAAATTCATAGCATATGGTTATTATGCTCATTTTTTACATGAGAGAACATTACACATAAAAGTCAGACTAATTTACTGGCCATTCTTGGTGAATTAACAGAGTCACAGTTAGAAGACAGGATTCACTAAATCTACAAGTTAATAATGGTCCATTAAATCATACATGCCATGGCCCAGTCAGGCTGGACACAAGAAAGAAGTGTAAGGTTGGAATACTACCACTCTGTCACTGGCCACTGTGGTGGGGTAGGATTGAATCAGCTGCTTTCCTGTAGGACAATAAATCAACAATAACCTCTTGATGCTCTCTCAGAAACTTCTCACTGACTTGGAACAGGCACATGATTTGGAGTCTTTGGACGTGAAGCAATATAAAATCAATGGCTATAACTTTTAACTCATCAAGGGCTAACATCTGCAAAACTATACTTAGCCCCAATGCATAAAGATTTTTTTCTCAGCACTAGATTATTTGAAAATTATATTTTACATGGAAAAAAATGAAACTTGCCAAGTTTATGCATTGAATGTGACAACCTTCAGTACATTTGGATGTTTCTAAGAAATGTTTCCTAAATTACATTTGGATTTTCTGCATGCTAAGGGAAACAATTTGCATGTCATCAACAAATACATGAAAATTCCAAGCTGTGTTAGAAAAACCTCATAAACATAAACATTTGGCATGTCAAATTTTATGCCTAAGTATCAGAGGAATAGCTTACTCATGGCTCTGAACTTCAATTGTCAGCTGGGTCAAGCAGATGATGGATGGTGGGTTCCGTGATTTCATTAAAGAGAAAGATGAAAATATTAGGCAGATTTTGGAATGCATAAGTAACCACACAAGAAAAATGGTAAAAAATGTGTAAGAATATCCTAGTCAGTATGAAATTGGTTCTCCTTGAAGCTTAGTTTTAACAGAATAGCAGTGCTGGTTAGTCACAAAGACACAGGTATGGACACATACACACATGTGTTTACATGCACACACTCCCAGGATCAAATCCTTGTTTGGAAATTAACTAACTGTGACTTCAGGTAAGCCATAACTCTAGGCCTGGTACCTGGTTTGTACAGCCGAAATTGTGAGGTCTTCTTTGCAGGATTATGGTGAATATTAAAATAAATTAAATCACAAAAATTCTGCTATCCCAAAATAAGCTTTCTCTGCTGGTAGGCAATTGGAAAAAAAAAAGAACAAAATAAAAATAATAACATCTAAGACATGAGAAGGTAAGGAGATTCAGATAAATGCCAAAGTATAAAAGTTCCAGCCAAAGTATAATGCCATTGAACATGCCTCCACTGTTGTTTAAGGCTTGAGTTAGGACTCCACTTGTACAAGGAACCGGTTGTTTCTCACTATGTGCAAAGTCAAGCTTTTAGAGCTGGATTGTTCTGTCAGTTTTGTTCGTCAGACAGGCTGTCCTTGAGAACCAGCTAGACTGAGGTCCACTCCCCTGAAGGGCCTCACCTCACTGTTCAACCAGCTCCAAGTGTGGCCCTGCTACTAAGCAGTCGGGGGGAAGACAGATGTCCACACTCTCCTCCAGGGATGAGGCTCGGGGAAAGAACTTCTGAATACAACTTTCTTTGGCTCTTGGTGACTATTCTCTGTCTTGTCTTATTTTTCTATTTTCTCCTGTATTCTTATATTACTTTATTTTTAGTGAGTTTATTTTCACCTTTGATGATTTCTTCATCTTTGGTTTGGTAATCTACTCTCACCTTCTAGTTGGTTTCTTTCTTTCATAATCTCTCCTGGTCATCTTCTCTCATCTTTTATCTTTCTCTCCTGTGTCTTCTCCCAGAGCCAAGACTGACATAGTGCCAAGGGCGTACCATACTTTTGGAGGCCTGTAAACTATTTCAATCTCTTTTTAACAACATCAAATGAACTTCTAAGTCAAAAAGAATCCTTAAAAAGCAATATTACTATATTCATCTTTATACCAACAACAATGTAACTGTTAATATCTTCTCATACTGCAAGCCTGTCTCCTTCCCCTAAAGCCTAGGAACCCTCCTGCTTTGCTCTACTCTGCTTTTATGATAAAAATCCACTTCATCATTTTTCAGTAGTATGCCCAACAACAAACTCAATAGCTAGCTTTATTGTGTTCCTATAGCACTCTGAGCATGTCTGAATGACAATAATTATTGTATTAGTACCAGTTGCCCTGGTGAGCCACAGTGCTCTTGGAAGAACACCAAGCCTACGCCTGTCTGATCACCTTCTCACAGGACACATCCATGTTTCAGAAGCAAAGCAGTGAAGTCTCAGTGCTGACACTCTAAAGACCACACTGCAGTTTTCAGGAACCCAAGCTCACACCCTCCACTACGAAGGCCTGCAGCTGTGTCACAGCCATGTAAGAAATCTAGGCACAGGTACTAAAGTTGCTAGCGGTGTCACTCTTGCTGCAAAAAGGGAAAGGCTTGGATCTCTATTCTCTGCTGCGGACAGGGAATTTGGAGCTCTGAGGATTTTTGTTATTAGATCTATTCATCCAATGAGTCCTGTATGTTCTGATCTCGCCCCATCCTGTATTTCTGCTCTGTTTTTCCTTGGTGCAAAACCCATTTTGAATGTTGGAGGGATTTTTAAAAGTTAAGAAAATACGAAAGCAAAGGGACAGAGGAAAACAGCCTGGATGGCACAGTTCACATTTCTGACACTGCTGTAATTGAACAGTCCCATTTTTTTATGGCTAGGGTAATATTAATTTCTTATTATAATAGCTTGACACACTTTTAAGGCACCACATGTCTTTCTGAATTGGACAATACACAATGAAAGTGTGTGATGTTATTGCTAAAAAGAATCCTAAATGAGGATTCTGAGCTCTTGAGTATAGGCAAATGTCTTGATAGGTGGGTAATTCAAAACTTCCCCTGAAAGAATTAGACATTCACTAAAATCAGGATCAGTGTGAATGTGTGTCTGTTGCAGAAAATGGTTGCTACTTCAGAAAATTTCACTTGGAAAAAAAAAAGAAAGTGCTGTTTTTCCTCTAGAACTTTTGGTTCTCATAGCTTCTTTTGTTGGTATAAAATTATATTCATTAACCAAGCTCTTGGGAGAGCTGCTGTCGCTGGGCAGCAGTTGGAAATAATGCTGTGGAATGACACTAAAATGGATCCAAGGGTTTACACAATCCCAAGGCCTCAAAAACTTGCAATATTAAGCAACAACCTCACTGTAGCCCTGTACTTTGCAGAGAAACTGCTCTGGTTCCAACAGGAACTTGCAGTGAGGAGAAATGGCCAAGTGCTGCTCCTTTGTGCCTCCATGATCTTTAATAGTATAGTACAACCCCAGACTCAAACCACAGAAAAGATGACCATGATTGGCACAGCTTGAAAGTCAAAATAAGAAAAAATGAAAACAAATGAAGAGCCTGTTTCCACTATTCTACTAGAGCACTGAAAGTAGAAATCTTTGGTCTTTGTTCTTTCTTTTACTAAACTTGGCCCCCTGTGCATTAGGCATTGCAATCTCTTGATCTCAAGAAAATAAATAGATGCAAAAGAGAAAAGACTGGCTTTGTGGTACAGGGCTTGCATGGTAAAATCTTTAGGACAGAAACTCTTAGAAGATGAGTTGTAGTCTAGAAGCCAACAAAGATAGAATTCACACACACACACACACACACACACACACACACACACAGGCAAGACAAAGCAAAGTTGCACTTCTAAGCCCTCTGCTCATTGCTCTGCTTCCTTACTCAGCTCTCTGGTTCATCTGATAAAGGTCTGGAAAAGACTGGTTAGACCTGTCTTACCTGCTCAGGGCCTTTTCAAGGTTCTAAAGTGGCTAGATGGGCAGAGACTCAGGACTCAGGTGCGGCTGTGGAGACGGAAATGTGGATGAAACTGAAACAGGGCTCTAGTATGTCTGTTAATTAGGTGAAAGACTTAAATGCTGAGGTTGAACTTTACCTTCTCCATCAAACAATGAGGTTCATCGACTAAGCAGAGAAGACTCTAAACATACAGATAAGGCAATGTCAGTGATGGCAACAGAGAAAAGGCTTCACTGAATTTAACTTTTTCTTTCTCTTTGGACTGTCTTCAAAACTTGGTAAAATTACTGTCTATTAATAGTACAGAAATAAAAACTTGCCTATGCTAGTCATCATTTCCTAAGGAAAACGTTCTTTTGCTGAGCTTTGAACAAAACTCTTCCCTGAGATTTTTGAAGTAAGAATACCCTGGGTTTAATATAAAAAAATCTTTTGTAAATATTTAGTCCTTGATGATATTATATAGGAGCAGAGAAGGACACTACATTCTCATAAAGGGAACAATACAAGAAAAAGAAATGACACTTATAAAAAATTATGTACCAAATTCTAGTACACCTAACTATTTAAAACAAATATTAAATACATGCTATTAGGAATGAGAAGGGGGATATTAACACAGATCCAGCAGAAATCCAGAGAATAATAAACACCTACTTTGAAAATTTGTACTCCAATAAGATGGAAAATGTAGAAGAAATGGATAGATTTCTAGATACATATGAACTTCCAAAGATGAATGAAGATGTTATAAAAATCTTAAATACCGGGCCGGAGGGTTAGCTCAGTGGTTCCAGCACCTGCCTCGCAAGCTCAAGGACCTGAGTTCGATCCCCGGTAACCACATAGAATGCTGGGTGTGGAGACACGCCCACCAACAATCAACACCGCATACCACAATGCTGGACGTGGTGGCTAACGCCTGTAATCCCAGCACTCGGGAGGCAGAGACAGGAGGATTGCTGAGTTCCAGGCTTGCCTGGGCACCATAGTGAGCTCACGGCCAGCCTGAACTACAACGCGAGACCCTGTCTCAAAAGCAAAAAAAAAAAATCTTAAATACCCCAATATCAATCTGTGACATTGAAAATGTAATAAGAAGCCTAATGAAAAAGAAAAACCCTGATCCTGATGGCTTTACTACTGAACTCTACAAAACTTTTAAGGCCAGGCATGTTGGCTCATGCCTGCAATTCTCAGCACTTGAGAAGCAGAGGCAGGAGGATTGCTGAGTTCGAAGCTTGTCTAGGCTATATTGTGAGCTCAGGGCCAGCCTGAACTACAAAGTGAGATCCTGTCTCAAAAAAAAAAAAAAAAAAAAAAAAAAACTTTTAAAGAAGAGTTAATGCCACTACTTCTTAAACTCTTTAGTGATGCAAAAATCTTCAAGAAGATACTGGCAAACAAAATACGGATAATCATCAGGAAGATAATGCACCCTGCCCAAGTTGAATTCAGGGATGCAAGGATGGTTTAACATATGTAAATCAATAAATGCAATACACTATATTAACAGACTGAACAAAAACCATATGGTCATCTCAATAGATGCAGAAAAAGCTTTTGAAAAATTCCAACACCTGTACATGATCAAAATCCTACAGAAAATTGAAACAGACTTTATCTTAACCTAATAAAAGCTATTTATAAGAAATGAACAAACAGCATCATTCTAAATGGTCCAAAACTGAAATCCTTCACACTAAGTATGATCAGGAATGAGATAAAAATGTCCATTATCACCACTCCTGTTCAATATAGTGCTGGAAACATTATCCATAGCAATTAGAGAAGAGAAAGAAATAATAGGAATAAAGATAGGAAAGGAAGAAGTTAAATTGTCATTATTTGCTAATGGCATGATACTCTGCATAGATGATGCTAAAAACTCAACCAGAAGACTATTAGATTTAATTAGCAACATAGCCAGGTACAAGGTCAATGCTCAAAAGTCAATACCCTTGCCAGGCAGAGTGGCTCACACCTGTAATCCCAGCACTTGGGAAGCAGAGACAGGAGGATTGCTGAGTTCGAGGCTTCCCTGGGCTACATAGTGAGCTCAGGGCCAGCCTAAACTAAAAAGTGAGACCCTGTCTAAAAAAAAAAAGTCAATAACCTTTTTATTCACAAATAGCAGACTCACTGACAGAGAAACTGAGGAGTCAATCCCTTTCACAATAGCACCCCAAAAAATAAAATATCTAAGAATCAATCTAACAAAGGAGGTGAAAGACCTCTACTCTGAAAACTACAACACTCTGGAAAAGGAGATTGAAAAGGATATCAGGAAATGGAAAGACTTTCCTTGTTCCTGGATAGGAAGAACTAATATTGTCAAAATGGCTATACTCCTACAACTATTGTATAGATTCAATACAAAACCGATTGAAATCTCAACAGCATATTTCACCAATCTAGACAAAATAATTTAAAAATTCATCTGGAATCACAAAGAGATCTAGAATAACAAAAGCAATTCTAGGCAACAAGGACATGGTAAGGGGTATAACAATCCCCAACTTGAAGCTATACTACACAGTCACTATAATAAAAACAGTATGGTGCAGACAAAGTAAAAGACCCAAGGACTAGTGAAATAGATTAGAAGATCCAGAATCAACTTCAGATACACTATTCCACATCATCTTTGACAAAGGAGCCAAATATCCTTATTGGAGGAAAGATATCCTTTTTAATAAATGGTGCTATATTTTTGAACACTGACCTTGTATTCTGCCATGCTACTAAATTTGGTGATTAAGTCTAGTAGTGTTTTGGTTGAGTTTTTAGGATATTTTATAGAGAGTATCATGTCATCAGCAAGTAATAACAGTTTAACTTCTTCCTTTCCTTTCTTCCTTTTATTTCTTTCTTTTGTCTAACTGCTGTGGCTAATGTTTCCAGCACTATTTTGAACAAGAATGGTGACAATCCTTGTCATATTCTTGATCTTAGAGCAAAAGGTTTCAGTTTTTGACCATTTAGTAAAAGCTTCTGCACAGCAAAAGAAACCACTGGCAGAACAAAAAGACAACCAACAATATGGGAAAGAATCATTACCAGCTGTTTCTCAGACAAAGGGCTACTATCTAGAATATACCAAGAGCTTAAAAAACTCAGCCCCCCCCCCCCATTTAAAGACCCAATTCAAAAATGGACATTTGAAATAGACATTTTTCAGAGGAAGAAGAAACAGCAGCTAAGAAGCATATATAGAAATATTCAACATCCCTAGTCATTCAAGAGATGTAGATGGAAACAACATTGAAATTCTATCTCACTCCACAGAGAATGGCTACTATCTCAAAATTAACCAGCAATAAATCCTGGTGAGGCTGTGGGGAGGAAGGAGCCCTTCTCCACTGTTGGTAGGAATGTAGACTGGTCCAACTTAGTGTGGAGATTCCTCAAAAAGCTTGGATTAGAGATCGCATTTGACCCTGCTATTCCCCTGCTAGGTATTTACTCAAAAGCATTAAATGATTCATAGCACTGTAACATTCATGCACCCATGCTCATAGCAGCTCAGTTTGTGATCGCTAAATCTCAGAAACAACCCAGATGTCCATCAATGGGAGACCACATAAAGAAGATGTAGTGCGTCATTGTTTCTTGGCCTTTTGGCTAAGATCAAGTGAAGATGTGGTTTGTTTATAAAATGGAGTATTACTCTGCCATAAAGAATGATGTGTTTGAGTCATTTATGCTAAAATGGACATACCTTGAAGACATACTCACAGGTGAAATAAATAGGTCACAGATGTGTAAATACCATATCTTTTCTCTGGTATGAGAAACTGAAGATATAGATGAGTTCCACAGTGTATGATAGATACTAACAAACAGAAAATATTCAAATAGTAAAGTGGATAGGGTTATATAACATGGAGAATAATATGATGGTAAAATAAAGGAAACAAAGCTTACGTATATAAGGGGCAAGGAGTTGTAGGGTGGGCAGGGGAATGGAAAAAATATGAGAATTAAGTCATATCATGTAGTGGTACAAATTGTCAATTTTGATTGTGACCATAATGGATACATAAAATGTACCAATAAACCAAATTAATTTTTTAAATAAATAAACAAGTAAAAAGAGCACAGCTCTTGTTCTAATACAAAGGCCAGGACTTTTGCTGACCACAGTAGAGTAATGGTACAAAAATCAGTGACCACATTTTTCACACTTATCAAAGAAATAAATCTAGTATATGCATGATCATACTCCTGTCTGATACTGCAGCCCTGGTGCCACCCAAGCCACAAATGCTAACACCAAGTAAGTGTTGGGAGTGACAAAGTGGGCTTGTGCAGCCAGGGAAGGGCATCTGAGAAGGCTCTAGCCTTCTCTATGCCACAGCCTGTTTAGGAGGACAGGGAAAGACTTCTCAAGGGTCTAACACCAGCAAGTTGGAGCCTTAATCTGCTAGGACATTTAAGTAGACTTCCAGATTGAAGCAATTATTTACATAAGATATTTCACAATGCAAAGATACAGACCTACAATTTCTTATACTTACTTTATTATGGGCGTAAAAATAACCGTTGATTTTTTAAAATTGCAAATATGGAAATATACCTAATAATTTTAGAAGATAGGATAGGAACTTGTTTTACATTTTACTAACAAATTATTTTGAGACTTGGAGGAACTGACTTTGCCTTTAAAATTCTCCATTTGTAGGTGTTAGCTAGGCTCCATTAGCACAAAATGTTGCCTGACTTTCCTAGTAAAGATAAAAACATCCTGTTAGTACTTTAAAACTCTTTGACAGTACAACAACAAAAGCCCTAAACTTCTCTCTACAGCAGCATCCTAATGAATCTAACTGGGAAATGATAAAGAGATAGAAATCCCAGGCTTTGAGATTTTTCTTTTAATTGCCAATTTTGCCCTTGCACTGAGGCATTAATCCTTGAAGAATAGAAAGCCCTCTTGCCAGTAACCCATCAGAGAAGGGCATGGGACCAGCAAGGCAGGAAGCCCCTGACATGGGAGAGCCTACTGGGGCCCTATTGAATCTGCCACTGCCCCACCCGCCCTGCCCTCATGGCTCTGCCTTGTCCCTGGATGCCAGCCCGGCAGCACTGGTATTCAAATTAAGCTGCCAATCCAGCCAGCATGGCTGGAAGAAAGGCCAGCAGATCTCAGATCAGAAATCCAACCAAAGCTGCACTGAATACATGCCATCAGCTTGTTCACAGGGTACCTTGAGGGGGGATATTTTCCTCTCCTTAGTCTTCAGTTTTATTAAAACATGAATAACAAGAAAACAATGACTCTCCAACGGAGATTTTAAAAGAAAGAGGAAGGGGGTTCTGCAAAGTCAAGCTACTCATTCAGAGTTAAACACTGGTTTCTATGGGAACAAGAGTGGCTTTGTGAGGCCTGAGCAGCTTCCCCCTCCTGCTCCCCAGCAGGGCTGTTCCACTGTCCCAGTATTGTATTTGTGTGGCCAACTTTTCTTCTGTCTCATTCACGCTCCCTGCCCCTGCCTATCCCCGGCAACAACACCCATTGCTGCAGAGGGAAAAGAAGAAGAAGAAGAAGAAAAAAAATCTCAGAGCATCTTAAATCAGGCCACAAAAGTATCCAGGCAACTGAGTCCATCTTTCTGCCCAAGACCTAGGGCCATCATTTTGTTTCTTGCCTCATTTTTATCCCCTCTTGAAGCAGTTCATTAGCATGATTTCTTAACACTCTTCATGCACAACACATAATGCAAGTTTTAAATTAAGCTTTCACTTGCATACGGTGTTATTGGTACAGAAGATAATATTTTAAAATACTAACTAATAATCTAAAGAACAAATGGTCAAGGTCAAAAACACCGTGGTTTAAAGCAAATTTTAAATCTTTAAATTGTTGTATTCTGTTAGCCTGCTTGTACACGGGTGCACAAGGAGTGATCAAAAATTATAGTGCTTCGGGCCAGAGATTTAGCTCAGTGGTTCCAACACCTGCCTCGCAAGCACAAAATCCTAAATTCGATCCCCAGTAACCACATACAGTGCTGGGCATGGTGACTCACGCCCACCAGCAATCAATACCACATACCACAGTGCCGGGCGTGGTGGCTCATTGCCTGTAATCCCAGCACTCGGGAGGCAGGAGGATTGCTGAGTTCAAGGCTTGCCTGGGCTACGTAGTGAGCTCAGAGCCAGCCTGAACTACAAAGCAAGACCCTGTTTCAAAAAAAAAAAAAAATACAGTGTTTCAATTTAAAAATTATTCAAATGAAAGATGCATGGCCATTTTTTTTCCCTCAAAATATTCCCCCACGCTTTGAGTATGGTCCTCCAGTCCCATCGTTCTTGCTACTCTGAGCTCATTCTAGAGTCCTCTGTCATGGGGCCTCAGAGTTGCACTGTTGTGTCTGCAGCCACATCAATTCCAAACATTTACTTTTCATGGTCACTTTGACTCTGAGGAAGAGCCAGAGCCCTGGTGTCAGAGCCGGTGAGTGAGGGGGACGAGAACAGGCTGGCGCGTTTTATGAGCGGCCTTTGCACTGTGACACTTGGCGGTCACCACACATTTCACTGTGCCTCATAAAGACACTTAGGAAGAGGACTTGAGAACTGCTTCAAGGAGTAGGAAGAATGATGGTCTAAGTGTGTTGGATGCTATGGAATGTATATTGAGGGAGATTAATGTCGATGTGTCTTTTATTGTAATGCATTTAAGCAATTTAATTATTCAGTGTATATTTTGTTTGCCCCTTGCATACAGATAGGGTGAGAAAAAACAGTGAAACTCTGAGCAGATCATTACTATTTTTGTATTGGTACATTATATATACACATGACAATTACACTCCACATTGAGAATTTGTACCAGTACATGACACAATTTAATTCTCATTTTTCCTCTTCCCCTACCCACCCTATATATACAAATTCCTATCTATGTTTGATAAGCAGGTTTCTCCATGTTCAAAGACTGTGACCAAACCTCTTTTCTTTTCCAGGAGGTACTTTAAATTTTACTCCATTTTTATTCATTTTAACTTTTAAATGTAAAAAGGGAAATATTTATGAATCTATTACTCAAAAGCTGCCATGCAAATCATTTTAACATATAAATCCTCATTATTTCACTAAGTGTCAGTACTTTATTTTATGAAAGAAAAGGTGCATGTCTTAACATTGTCCATAAACCATCACTAAAATGTTTAGTGCTACAAGTTTCTTGGCCTTCAAAGGCACTTTTTTAAAAGCTTAACAGAAGTCTATAGAACCTATGAATGTCACTCACAGACACACTTTCAGATCCAAAAGCATCTGCATTTTATAACTGTTTACTTAGGAGATCTGCAATTCATTTTCTTTTAGAAGATGAAAATGTCATTTTTCAGCCTGTAAATTTGTAAGAAAAAAAAGTTTAACCTATTTATGTCCCACTGAGTTGTAATCTTGGTTTTGAAAAGCATCTTGGGATATGTAACATGAAAGGAGTTATTAAAGATTGAGAGCTATTTCAAGCTTTAGAAATACGATTTGTTCATAAAAGCCAGAAATCATCTTTATATTCATCTTTTTTCTCACAAACATATCTTTTTATCGGAAAGATACTGGAAATCCATGTAGAAGTATTTGGTCTTCTTAAAACTTGCCCATTCTGTTTTTTTTTTTTTTCACACAAGTATTGTGACTCAGTTGAGACATTATTTCACAAACTGTTAAGCAGAATGAAAACATTAAGCATGTCCCCAAGGTCACCCTTATATGAGGTGTTTTGCAGTGCATTGTCTTTCCTCTCCTTTCCTTTTTTTTTTTTTTCTATTTTTCTTCTTCCTGCAAACTTTCCCAGAATAAAGAAGTCAGGGTCACAATGCCCTAAAAATGAAAGCATATTTATTCACAACTAGCAGTAATTGATCAATAATTATTAAGGGGTTCTGTTCTCTCATACCCACAAATGAACCACTATTTTCATCTTTCATCAGCTCCAAACATTTTTATTTCCCTTTTCAAAGACCCCAAAACCATTTCATCCACCAACATCTTGCCTGGTTTGACAGTGTGTTTGCACAAATATTGATTAAGGAGTGGGGCTCCATTCTTGAATGAAGGCAGGTCAGGAGAGAATGCATGGCTATCTGTTCAAGCCCTATGTGTGGTAAACCTTCCATCTGAAGAGGTGTGGGGACAGATATTCCAAAGGAGGAAGGCACATCTACATGGGTCCAGCCACTGTCCTGGTCCTCTGTATTTCTTCCCTCTGGAACAACCTCTGGCAGTGGGTGAAAGAAAACACGTTCTGTTCTGCCCATGGTGGAAGCATACAGCATAGGTTGAAGCTCCTCCCAAGGAAGGGCACCATATGTAGCCACACAGTGAGGAACACACAGGAATACAGGTGGAACAGTCTGCCCCAGGAAAGGCTCTTGGTACTTGGGAAACTTAGCACAGGACTAGACACAGCATCCTAGTCCCTTCCAAAGAGTGAGAACTCTGGAATATAGCCACCTTCTTCAAAGAGTGTATTATGGTTTTGTTTGTGTTTGGTTTTGGTTTTGAAGATTGAGCCAAAGGAGTTTGTACCAAGAAATATCCCCAGCACTTTTATTTTCATCATTATTATTTATGTATTTTGAGACAGTTTCTAAGTTGCCCAAACTGGGTTCAAACTTGTAATCCTCCTGCCTTAATTTTCCAGAGTGCTGGGCTCATAAGCATGTTCTACCATGTTCAGCTGTGAATATAATTTTACACATAAAGAGCAACCTCAATACCTGTGATCCATAAACGAAGAATCCAAAGACAATAACATGTTACTCTGATCCTTTTGCTGTAATAATTGGGGTAAATTTGCTTTTATGAACATATGAACTACAGCTGCAGCTGTCCCAACCAGGGGCTCCTGGTTCCAAAGAGAATTCACCCACAAGTTGCAAGGCTAAAGCTTCCTCTATTTCTGATTTCCTTTTTGGTTTGTCCCACAGATAGGTTCTTACCCAGAATTATTGACATGAGTACTTTCGGTTTGATGCTTACTAAAAATAATGTAACAAACCATTTCCTCATCAGTCTGACCTCCAGGTTAAAGTGAACATGTACAATAAACAAGGGGTGCATTCAAATTTTTAGAACATTTATTAGAGGAAAAGATATGTTGTCATTAGTCTCCCTCAAAATTCTGCCTCTCTTCCAACATGTTTAGCCCCTCACTCTTGTCATTTTCATGCAGTTCTCCAACTAAATTTTTTTTATGAGCTGTGATCAAAAATACAGTGAAATCTGTTGCCAAGTGGCATCTAACAGAAAGACAGACTCATCAAAACATGATGGTGTATCCTCACCTACGTTATTCACCAGATCTGGCACCATCTAACTTTTGAAAGTGACAATGATCATGAGAGGTTAGCATTTTGAATCAACTCAGAACATTGAAGCAACCACAACTGTTCAACTAAAATCTCAAAAGCAGACTTCCAGAACTGGAAAGAATGATGGAGTGAGTGTGTTCAAAGTAAGGAAAATTATTTTGAGAAGGATTCATGACAATGTGTCTTTTACTGTAATTAATTTTTAAAATTTAAACATTTAGCTTATATTTAATCAGGTCTGTACAGTTGAAGCACAAAATCCATACTATTTTCTTTTGTCTCCTCCTTTAGTATATACTAGATAAATATACAAAATAATTAAAAGAATCATACCACAGTAACCTATATTCATCCATGTTTATAGCAGCTCAGTTTGTGATAGATGAATCTTGGAAACAGCCCAAATGCCTATCAACAGGAGACTGGATAATGAAGATGTGGGTTTTTAAAAAACAAAATGAAGTATTACTCTGCAATAAAGAGTGATAAATTTGAGTCATTTGTACTCAAATGGATGTACCTTGAGGACATACACATAAGTGAAATAAATAGAACACAGATGTGTAAATGCCATGTCTTTTCTCTAGTGTGAAAAACTGAAGGTGTAAATGAACACCAAAAGGTAAAACAGGTAAAGTGAAATAGGAACAAAATGTGCAATGCAAAAAGGGAAAGGTTGGGTAGGGGAAAGTAAAGAAGGAAAAGAAAAAAATAGATAATAAAAAAGAAAGCAAAGCATATGTATATAGATGGTGGATGTAGTAGGGAGGGAAGGGGAAAGGGGAAAAATGACAAGCTATATCATGTACAGGTACAAATTCTCAGTGTTGAATATGATCATAATGTATGTACAAAGTATACCAATAAAGTCAACTAAGAAAAGAACTGAGCTCCACAAAACATATCCAAACCTCTCTTTCCTGGGTTTTCCATTAGAATGATGAGATTTGTTCTGCTACTGGTAGAAAAGGCTATAAGGCAAGAAAAAACAAAGGCTAACGTACAATTTCCTTTTATGAGCACATCCACGGTTTATCTGAAGGATGTTGGTGGAAACTTGGAGCTATAGTTTCATTATATTTTATATTTCCAGGCAGTCTTGGAGAATTACCAGCCTCAGCTCACTTTTTCAATAATCTTTTGGCTTCTGTAGATTCTCGAAGCCTATAAGTAATCCATATTTCAAGTGCAAAAATAGTAAGAGTCCATTAAAGGTGGTTATAAAATCTTAGAGTTCTCTTTTCATGCAGAGAAAAAGATGCATTAAATTCCTTAGTGGTCTCCATTCCTTCTGGATGTATTTTTACTTTGTTGAAAGTGTCCATTCTTGAAAGAGGCTTTTATGGACCTTACTTTTATGCCCACTGTCTTTGACCTAATTCCTACCTTCATTCAGTTTCCATCACTCATTGCTTTGTGCACTGAATCCTGCAATTAAAAGAACCTTCTTTCATTATATACTGTAAAGATAATCTAAGTATATGCTGAAGGAGAGATTTCAGATTACACAGGCAAAATTCTTGCTGATATTACAGTTAATGGACTGACCAGTAGCTCTGTAACATAACTCTCAGCTTCCCTACGCCTGATTTGATGATTTCAACAAAATGATCTAAAGCAACTGATCAACAATCAAACATCTCATTTTCCTCTCAAAATAAATTCTTTAAGGACATCATTTCTCTCGCACACAAATTTAAATCTTCAATTTCAGTGCATTTATGGTATGTAAATTATATGTCAAAGAACGTGTGGGGAAATATCATTATCTTTGAATCTTTCTCTCCTCCAAAGCCAATTAATTGCTACTTTGTGTTAATTAGCTCTGAAATGCCCAGTCTTACTGCCCGAATCTGGCCCCAGTGCTGACTTTGTCAGAGCATTGCCACCAGCCTGAAGAAACAGCTACCACCCTGTGGAATGTCTGCCTTTCTCCCATCTCACACCTTACTGTCAGCTGAACCTCCCTGAAGTAAAGCCTATATTCCAGCTTTTACCAACCCAAGTTGTTATACATCTCTGTGGTTTGTGTAATACAATCCAAAATCTTGAACTAGAATTTAAACCCCTTTGTGATTTGATCCTCACCGAACCCCTGGGCCTGATTTCCTAACCTGTTTTCCTGAGGTATATGGACCACCCATGTCCACCTCGGCCTCAGGGAAGAGCGCACAAAATGTAGGCTGCTGGGCAGCTGTACCTTCAGATTCTACCCTTGTCTTCCTCAACCTTACTTGGACGGATTGGGAAGATATAGTACATACATTTTTTAAAATTTGAATCTTTATTGGTATGTTATGTATACGCATTATGATCACACACATTATTGAGAAATTGTATAGGTATATGACACAATTTAATTATCATTTACCCCTTCCCCCACCCACCCTACAGCTCCCCACCCCTTATACACGTAAGCTTTGTTTCACCTTTTTAAATTACCATTATATTTTTCTTCCCCTTGTCACTTACCCCTACACCCATTTCTCTTTAATACTTTTTATTTCACAATATCTACCATATATTCTAGAGCTCATTTACATCTTCAGTTTCTCACACCAGAAAAAAACATATGAAATTTACAGATTTGTGATCTATTTATTTCACATATGAGTATGTCCTGAAGGAACATCCATTTGAGTATAAATGGCTCAAACTCATAATAAAAACAATTGGTAGATGAATTAAAAATAGGACGTAAGAGAGAAAAAGGGCTCAAAGATAACTTTAGTCTTAGGACTTGAGCTGCAAGAAGGTTAGAGTCCTCCTCTGTGTGACACGAGGACTGTCAGCAGAGCACAAAAGGCAGAATAGTGTTTGTTTGCTTGTTTCTGGTACCAGAAACTAAACCCAGGTCCTATGCACTGAGCCCCATCTCTGTCCCTTTTTTATTTTTTTTTAATTTTGAGACAGAGTCTCCTTATGTCTCTAAATTACAATCCATCTGCCTCAGCCTTCCAGAGTGCCAGGATTATAAACACATGCCACCACACCCATCCAAGAGCTCAGCTATGAAGGTGGGTGGCAGGGGTATCTTATGATGCATGTCCTCAAGACCAGCCTCCTCACTCTCTCTTCTCAACAGCTATCACCTAAACCAGTCTATGGCACTCCTTTCCACCTCAGGACATATTAATGTATTTGTTTTTTCTTCACTTAGATAATCATTTGTTTTTTTGCTTGTTTTTTATTGTGATATAGGTACATTTATATACACATCATGATCACAATCAACACTGAGAATTTGTACCAGTATATGACATGACTTAATTCTCATTTTTTCCCATTCTCCTATCCACCCTACAATCCCTCAACCCTATACACATGTTTGTTTCCCCCCTTTTTGACCATCACAATTTTTTATTTCTTCTTGTTACTTACCCCTACCCCCATTTCCCTTAGGATATTTTCTATTTTAGAGTGTCTATCATATATTCTAGGATTTATTTATATTTTCAGTTTCTCATACCAGAGAAAAGATATATTACATATCTGTGATTTATTTCACTGATGAGTATATCCTCAAGGTACATCCACTTGAGTATAAATGACTCAAACATCATTCTTCATGGCAGAGTAATACTCCATTTTATTCTTTTTAAAAAAACCCACACAATCTCTTTATCCAGTCTATCATTGTTAGGCATTTGGATTGTTTCCAGATTTAGCTATCACACACTAAGTTGCTATAAACATGGGCACACATGTGTCTCTGTGATATGAATCTTCTAATACTTTTGTCTATACCCCTAGCAGGGGAATAATAGGGTCAAATGGGACCTCTAATCCTAGTTTTTTGAGAAATCTTCACACTGATCTCTGTAGCGGTTAGACAACCATTTGTTAATGAGAAGGTTATATCTGATTCATCACTGTCCCCTTCCCCAACATTTAGAAGACTATCTTACTAAACATAGTCAACAGTCAATTTTTTAAGAAATAAGAGATAATGTGTTCATTTTAATCCACTTCCTGGATATGAATAAAAATCTTTAAACCAGTGAGAAAAGTCACGCTCATAACTTCTGTCATCTAGATAGTAAGCAGAGCCTCCTTGAGCGTCAGCTTGTGCAAGATCCTCTACTGGAAGCTGCTCTGAGGCTGTTCAGCCTCCTCCTTCTAGCTCATGGTGGGGAAGCCAGTGTGAGACACACACTAACAGGACCTCTGGGTACTTTACCCTTATACAATGGAGACAACATATTTACAAAGCAATTAAAGCAAAGAGAATAAAGTGTAAAAATTCAAACATATATACATATATATGTATATAATATATATAAACATATGTACACATAAAGTGTGAAAATTCAAACATATATACATATATGTATATAATATATAATGTATATAATCAAACATATATACATATATAAATATATGTATATATATTCAAGCTTACATACATATATATAATTTAAACATATATACATATATTAATTCAAACATATATACATATATACATAATTCAAACATATACACATGTATATGTGTATAACTCAAACATATACACATATATATATGTGTATAATTCAAACATCAAAACCTACCTGTAACCCATATATATATATTTCTATATGTTTTTTCCTTCTAGTGACATATGTGATAGGCGAACTGGAATTCTGCTACAATTTGCATCTGCCTTTTGAGTCCCCTGGCAAGAATCTACTCCAAATCTACTGACTCTGAATCCCCAGGGAGGAGCCAGACTCACCCATGAGCCAGCTCCGCAGGTGACCTGAGAGGCTGGCTATAGAGTTCTCAGCTGAGGTTTCAGCTCAAGGAGGCCTATTTTGAATCTCACCTCTACTACTTAACAGCAAGTGACAAAATGAAACTAACCTTCCCAGGATCAGTTCCTTCACCTATAAATGAAGCTTTCCTATAACCACCAGGGCTGTCTTGAAGATTAGAAGTTATGAACATAAAGGATCTAAAATTGTCCCTGGCTACCACTGCCCAATATTAGTAGTTCTATATAAAGATTTTTATTGTGGCTTCAATTATTGATCATCTGTCAGTCTAGTTTTATAACAGATTTCCATGACTGGCTGCTGCCCAGATCTTTAGCTCCCTCTCACCCACAATCAGCCAACCAGGCTGCCTTCTTTCCTCATGCTCAACAGACCAGCTCCCACCTGGGATGAGCAGCAGCTTCCCGTTCTTCTTGCTGGCTCCTTCTCACTCTGTTGTTTTTGTCCTTTGTGAGCCCCCAGGAAGCTGTCCTGGCACACTCACCTACCCATCCTAACACTCTGCCATGCTACAGACAGCCACTGACCCTCGTAGTTCTTCTGATGACCTGGGACTGGTATTGCACTGTCTTATCCCTGTATTGCTGGCCTTTCCCCACTAGCTAGGAGCCTTTGTGTGTGTGAGTCTCTGCTCTCCATTCAGCACTTAGGGCAGGCAGAGAATAAGTATTCCAAAAGTTTGCTGACTACACATGCATCCTTGAAAATCAAATATCATCCAACATGCACACAATCAAGTCTCACACTCATCACTCAAAATCTGATTATAAATCAAAGACCATATTAGAATTTCAAGCATAGAAAAATCTCTCTACAAATAAGGTAGAATAAGCTACATTTAGCAACTCAGCCAATTTCCTTCATGGGAATGCAGTTCTGCAGTATGAGGAAGGGCTTGAGGTGGAAAAAGCTCTCCCTATTTTCTTTTTTCCCCTATTTTCTTTTATCTTTTTAGCTTCCTCATAATATTTTGTCCTCACCACCACATTTTTGTACACTAGAGCAGTGTTCAAATGTTCCAGAAATGACTTAGAGCAGTGTCTCTGCAAAACTAGTCATACTCCCTTGCTCAAGACAAACATAAGGTATGCCCAGGACAGAAGAAAAAACCTGAGGAGGATGCAGGGGACTCATGATCACTCTGCCCATCAAGATTCATCTGTAACTTTCCTCAGGTGACTTAGGAACGTACTTCCCAAGCCCACAGCTTCATTCATTTAGCCCCAGCTAATGAGGAAACAGGTTGCTTAGAGAGGACTGGAATCCCTCTCTGGAAAGGCCAGTTGCACCACACTGTAAGAAACAAGTAGACCTGGACTCTAACCATTCCTACTGGGACTTAACATCCTTGGAAGTTCAATCTCAAGGAAAAGTCCTCCCCTCCTTTTTATCCCTCCCTCATTTCACTTAGTTGTATTTGTATATTTTGAGTAAACCAAACACATAATAAAGCTCTCACTGACACATTTCAATGCACCACTTTTCCAGCGGAGCCCTTGGCATCTTGGGTACATGGGAAGAAAGGGCAGTGTTGTTGCACTGGTCTCCACTTCCTGTGAAACCTCCTTAGCCCTGAGGCTTTTAATTCTGTGTTTTGCATAAGAAACCCTATAACCTGGTTTACTGGAGCTTGTGCATAGGTTTTTCATTTTTAATTGACTTCTTGTAAAGTCAATTAATTCTTTAGTTGCTACTTTTCTTAGGATGCTTCAAAATTTAGCAAGTGAATCCTGCTTCTAATTTGATTTGGTTTTCTGGAAAGACTTCCTGTCTTTTCAACTGTTTACCTATTATTCTCCTTTTACATTTTTTCTTTTATGTTTTTCCCCAGTTTGCTATATAAACTTTCTTGTCTCTTTATTGGCTTTGTTAGTGTCTGGTTTTACAGCATTTCTGGGGTTTTTAAATGAATAAACTTGAAAGTGGCATAGAACTTGATATTTAATTACACATGCAAAACAGATAAATTTGCGACTTTTTGCAAAGGAAGAATACCCAACATTGAGAAATATATATTTTATGTTTCTTTCAAATGAGCCTTATATGTATTTATGTTTTAAACAATGGAGAACAAGTATCAGGAATTTAAATTCTGCCAAAGAAGACACACTTTTCAGGTAGGAGCTGGTAGATCAGTATTTGGAAAAGTAATATCAGAAAATAAAAAAGAGCAAAAATATGTGGAATTCTAGACTTAATAAACTTAACTGGTCCTTAAATCATCTAGGGTCATTATATAGCTGACCCTAATGCATAAATAAAAAATATGAAACACAGAGAAGCAAATCACTGCCAATTGAATCACAGCCCAGAGGAAAGGTTCACAGAAGAGAATCCCAAACTCCTAATAACCAAAAGACTCACAGTGGGGGCTGGAGGGTTAGCTCAGTGGTTCCGACGCCTGCCTAGCAAGTGCAAGGTCCTGAGT